>PNEQ01129149.1:52154-102969 GCA_003012365.1 Medauroidea extradentata
TATATATATATATATATATATATATATATATATATATATATATATATATATATATATGTATACACACACACATACACACATTTGAACCGTAATAACGTCTGTAACATTTCATGCAATGCGTTTTTGTTTAAATTATTATTTTTTTCGTTGTTAGATTTTACAATTTTATTTGCATTAAATTTAGTTATAAAATGGTATTATTCGTCCTCTGCTGGTGTCACTCGTTACATATCTGTAAGGCATACTAAGGTCCCGAATACATTGTGTAAATATAATCGTCAAGAGTGGTAACGCCTATTTAATTTACTACTCAGGTATGATGTATCCCGAATGCAAAATCAGATTTTAAGAAATAAGTAATTTTAGTTCACCACAAAATTAGGCGAAAACGGTTACTGACTAAAAATAAAAGCTAAATGAAAGGAATAGAAGCATTTGCAATCTTATAACTATTCCCCTCATATTTGCACACTAACAAATATGTACGTTAAAACCAGCAGAATATGCATGAAACTTTAATACGTAATTTAAATTATCGTAATCCGGCCCTGTAGAGCTTACGATAAAGGAAGTTGTCCAAAAAACTTTCTCATCAAAAATATCTCCGAATTTGCAACATGCACGTAGTACGGCGAAATACCAGAGAAAAAAATTAGTTATGCCTTATATTTAACTGGCAAGTTGCTTCATAACTGTACGTCTATGTTCCTCCGTGATTTTAACATCGTTTGAGATATAAACATTCTTACGGCTGGTCATCATCATACTGCGATGATATTTTTGAACGATTCTTGCACTGGGGCGAGTTACAAACTAATGGGAAGTATTTTATGCATACAACCTTGCAGCAAGAAATAGTGGTGTCACAGAAAATCAGAGAATACACACAAACGAATAGAAACGTAAACAAACAAAAAGACTTTGCTCGCAACCATTTTGATTTTCTGTGACACTTGAAGGGATTTGGAAAGGTACGATGTCGAGCGAACGAATACGAAAACGAAATTTAAAAAACAATCGCGTTTTCGTTTGAAAATAATTTCACTATCCGAAAATCTCTGCGCAAGAGATTTACAAATGTTACAATTATTTTCAAATGAAAACACGAGTATTTTTAAATTCGGTTTCATAGAAGCCTAGATATTTTCATATTAAAATTATAAACATTGCAATTTTCCGTTTTTGTAGATTTTGTGGATTCAAGCCCTTTTTTTCTAAATAGAGTTTTTAAGTTTTTACTCAAAAGTAAACCCTATACTACGGCATAGCTCTATATATGAATAAACGTCTGCTGATAAAATATCTACTTGGAAAGTACCTCATCGAATTTTTAATGAGTATTTCAGATTTTATTGACGATTGAGTATTCCATATCGTATCTTTCCATATCCCTGAATGTGACTTCATTGTAATAGTAATCAAGCTAAAGGCAAGTAATTAATTTTCAAATATTTATGATTTGCACCACGACCGTCTGCATTCAGATAGTTTATTTATTTAACTAATAGACCCATGTATGAGTCCCTATTTTAGCTAAATAAGAAAGCAGTTCTGTAGGTTAACAAAATTACAACTTTTATTTTCTTGATAATTGTTGATTAAATCAAAACGAAATATTTTATATTTTTTCCGGTAGTTTAATTTTGTTTCACACTGACCTACTTGAGGAAAGTAACATTTAGTTTTGAATAAATTCTTTTTCGTGTGTTTACTAATGTAGTAAAAATATTTAATTACTCAAAACCACATAAACAAAAATTACCCTCGTAGTTATAAACTCTCACAAGAAGCAGAAAGTCTAATTTTCTTCATTTTCATAACTCATATATATATACAGGGTGTAAGGAAATTAACTGCCCAAACTCCGGGAGGTGATTCCTCATGAAAAATTAAGTAGACATTGTATAGGACACTTTCAAGAAAGTTATTATTAAGGGCGGAATAAGACCTTGGAAATTGAGTTTGAAAATTTTACTTTGTCTAAATATAACAAAATGGTTAGGAGTTAAATAACGATTCTTTAGGCGGTGTTAAGTATTATTGAGATCTTAAACATTTAATAATTTCAGCCTTCTAACTTTCCAATTTCATGAAAATAATAGGAGTTGCTTCTCTTTCATCGCATATAATTACGTTGGCGTTACATAAATGAAATACAGATATATTTTCAGAATGTACTAAAGAATGTTCCGTTGTTTAAGAATTTCGCGGATTTATGTCGTCAAAATAATAGCGTTTTGTAAATTTTGGTAAACCAAATTTGTTGCCAAATTAACCGAGTCGTGCAAAGGCATGTTTTTGATTTTAAGCTTATGTAACTTCATTTTGCGACAAGCTTCAACAATTGCATAACGGGTTGCATTTTCCTGAGAGCACGGTACAAATCCAATTCTTAGCTGATGTAGCACATTTTGTCTACATACCAGGCACAGAACCGTTGTGTCCGTTTTTCTGGTAAACGGTGCTTTCTAAGCATTTGCGACAAGAGGACCTTTTTTTTTCTCACGGTGTACTGCCCGAAAAGCCAACATGTAATGTTCACAAAACGTAACGCCAACGTAATTATATGCGATGGAAGGGAAGCAACCCCTATTATTTTCATGAAATTGGAAAGTTAGTAGGCTGAAATTATTAAATATTTAAGATCTCAATAATACTTAACACCGCCAAAAGAATCGTAATTTAACTCCTAACTGTTTTGACAAAATACGATTTTCAATCTCGATTTTCAAGGGCTTATTCCGCCCTTAATAATAACTTTTCTTGAAAGTGTCCTGTACAATTTTTCATGAGGAATCCCCTCCCGGAGTTTGGGATATTAATTTCCTTATATCCTGTATAGTATACGTGGTCTTGATGCCATGAAATGTGGTCAAAGTTCGGTTTTTCTTTCATATATAATCTATACATTTTTTTTTCTTCTGAAGACCTATAAATAAGACTAACATTTTTCATGGTATCCTTCTCACTTATAAACGTTGTTATACATAATAATAAACTTTCCTGTAACTCCAGACAATATTGCGAAGTTTTGAAATCATAAATAGCTACTTGAATTTCGTAATAGTTACACGAACCAAGTTTAGAATTAAGAGGAATTGATAATAATGCTTCACTGACGGGTAAATCATAAACTTGGAAACTTTCTCCAGGCAGTTGACTCCAGTCATGGTTAAACTGTTTAGATCAGCCTACAGTATAAGTGAGAGAAAATATTATATGTATTAAACTGCGATATTTATTTCTACGTTGAGTCAGCGGTTGCTACATCAGTATTATTTAAAGTCTGTAACTCCGCGAAGCTAAATAAACCGTTACATAGGTTGCGAACTATACTTTTAATGTGTACACAGTGATGAAGGATATATACCCAAATTTTTGCGTACATTCATCAGTTAAATTCAACAGCTGCCTTACAAAACTCTGTAAGAAAACCTTTAAGAGTTTACCATTTTATAACATATCAGAAACACAATATGACTTCTAAATTAACAATTTATCACACATATTTAGTTTATGATAAAACACATCGCAATGAAAAGGCAGACACTTTCATTTTGCGATATTTGTGTAATCAAAAATGTCAGTTATTATTTTCCAAAACACCGTAACTGAAGTTTTGTAAACTGATGAAAACTACACGTTGCAAATGTCGGAATTTAGATAGTTAATGACCAGTTTTAATTGTAAAAAAACATGTGCAATTAAAATTGGTTTTTAGTGATAGTTATGTCAAATATTACGTGTAATAAAATTTTCATTTTATGATTATAATTAGGGCTAGGAAAAATTCGCGGGTTCAATGACCTGCATGCTGGAATCCAATGTCCTATGCATACTCAAGCCATGTCTATTCATTCATTGTCTGCTGTCTGAATGAGTAGCAGGTGATGGACAAATAATGTCAGATAATTTTACAAATAAAATTTTTTTTCTGTCCCCTTCCCGCTAAGAATGTCGACAGTCATCGCCCATACTTTATCTTTAAGTGTCGCAAATCTGAATAAATTAACTGTAGCAGAACTATATCACAATTCTTTCACATTTTCGCCTTATAATGCGAAGAATCAACTGTAGAATTTCTTTATTCTCGGTAAGTATCAAGTTGCCAAGGTACTTTTTTTTCATAGATTAAAGTTTGTCTTAATCTTTCTTGTTTTATTGACCACTTCTTCTTTTGTTACTCGAGCTGTCTAGCTTACTCGTAGGGTTACCATGTAAGTACAAACCTCAAAATCACAAATCCTGAAATAAAATAATGAGTAAAATTTCTTTGATTGTTGTTTGATAGTTATATAAAATAAGACATTTATTACGGTGTTGCCTATACCAAATTTTGTAAACATAGAAACAACAAATTTATAGCAATTTGCGAAAATATTTTATTTATGGAAATGAACACTGAGTGATACACAAACTTTTTTTGTTTGGTGTTAAACCCCAAAATGAAATTATTTATAGTAGTTTCCTTAAAACTGTTACAAATATTACACATAGTGAATCAATAATTTTATAAAGCATTAAAAGCAAAGTAAGATTTTCTTGATTTTGGGGTCGTCAAAACTAACTACTAAAATAAATAAAAAATACATATCGGTAAACGAATTCTGTTCTCAGCGTCAGAGTTCTTAATACAAAATGGTACATTGGTGTTACACATATTTTTTTAAAAACGCTAGAAGAATAATGACACTTTCCTGAGGTACAACTTGTTCAAGATTGACAATATCATTGTAGAAATAAAATTGACTTTTTAAAATTAGTACTTCAGAGATAACTCACTGCGATTAATAGATAAAGAGCATGTGTTTTATCTGTATTCATTCTTGTGCATATAATGACGACGAATGTACAAAAAAAAAGAAATTTTACGCAAACGTCGACTTACATACATAAGAGCTTAAGCAGTTAGCATAGTAAATTAAATATCTTGTGTTTACATTAACCATTAATTTATATAACCATTAATGAACAGACGTAAATGTGTACGTACATAAGGTTTACCCTTTGAAAACAAATAGCATAGTCACCATTTTGGGGAAAAAAAAGATGATGAAAATTAAGTCATCTATGTTTCTTACATTTACGTAATTTGAAAGAAGGGAAAGAAAAGAAAAAAATCCATGGATAAACATAGCATTCAAATAAATTGTGTTATTTATTCAAATAGATATAAACATCATGTTTTAAAGTAAGTTCTAAAATCATAGGCGACAATCTTGCAGTAGGTACAAATCTTCTCTTTCAACTTTTTAAAGTGTAATATGACAGGCAGTACTTATCTACTCGAAAAAAATTAAGATGACTAGTGTAAGCCATTCGGGATAATGTGAGCACTAAAAATTTAACTTTTGAAAAATATCACCAGCCGTTACTTCACATAATTCAACATTAACTATAGTTGCTTTACTGCATGTATGGTTGGCAGCGAAATTACGCAATATAGTTCCGTGTGTTTTCCTATTTAAATTCAACAATACTGAAACAAAATGAACAAAATTAAATTTTCTATAATTAATTTACTTTATTTTATTAAATTGTATAGATTAATACTGACTGCACAATTTATCTTCCACGCGCAAACATTAAGTGACGTGTCCAGACATGTTAGATATTTCCTACCGTTAGCCGTAACGCGCGGAAAGATACGAATTCGCTGAAAATAGAACTTAAGCAGGGCTTTTACGAGTGTTTACTTTATTCCGAACAGCCTATACAAGGAAAGCATTGAGATTCATAACTGGTACATTCCACATCTGGCACGGATTTAAATATAGCTGGTATTTGACGGTACGGGCAGGTACTGCAAAATCGTAAAGTAATTCACTTCGGTACAACGTAAGCAGTAGCTAAGAATTGTAGGGGTGATAAAAGCGAATTCTTCAAGCAGCGAAATGGTGAAATGATTTTTCACACGGTGTTACATTCATGCGTTCTATCTTGGAAGGTATTTCTCGCAGTCTGTTTCACTTCTCCAACTTGTTCCGAAGGCATACTGCTACCTTGGGGCTGGGTAGACGTAGGTGTCTTTATGATGGTAGCCTTCATCCCTAGACGAGAAAGGGGTTCTGTGACGTCTGTCGGCAAGTAGGGCGAGCATTACGCCCTCCTGGAGCTTGCTCCAATTTCTCACGATTCTCTATTCCTTTCCCCCTCCCTTCTCCCTCTAATACAACCCAATGCACCGCAACTCTCCCCTTTCGCACCCCTGCAACCATGTTTCTCCCCTTGTCATCCTGCGAGAGCCGTCGGGAAGGGAGCCATAGGTTTCGGCAGACCAGTCGGAAGGGGGAGGGGTCGGAAAGGGGTGTCTTTGATGGGGGGGGGAGGAGACGAGAGAGGGTGGCTGGGGATATATTCATACGTCAGAGAATGACAGGCTCCTGACAGAAAGCATTCCAGTCGTGCCCGCGTTATCCGCGTCTGCACGTCTCAGGGAGAACATCCCCATCGGAGATCAAACAAGATTTGTTTCCCCCACCGCCACATTCCCTCCTTTTCCAATACCACCTACATGATTCTCCGAACACGCCGATGGACGGGAGAAATTGCATTACATCGCGCTCCCAAACCCCGCACGCCGCCCGCTGCTGCCGCCATAGAGAAAATATTGAATTTTTTTACTCCCCACTCCTCCTCCAACTGTCTGCCATGTCCGGGACACTGCACGTTTTACTAACGTCAACAGACCCTACAAAATGTTCCTAAACTACAGGCGACCTCGCGAAATAAATAACGAAATTCTATAGTTTCCATCGTGTTGCTATGTAAGTATTTTTTAAACGAAATAATAATTCACAACATTTAAACAATTTCACAAATATCGTCACTGACAGAATTTTATTTACCAGTGGATCAACGTTTTCCGAATAAAAATTCAATTAAAGAACTAACACATGTTGCGTTACTTGTAAGTTATTCTTATTCAGTTATTTAAATACTCTTACATTTCAACATATTAAACGAACATACGTTTCAAACTATATGCACAATTGTTATTCCATCATTCCTAATTAAAACGTTCTTTGGAAAATCTTAGGAATTGCTTTTTCAGACTTCTGTAACTGTAAAACTTCCAACCTGTTTCTTAGAACAGTAAGATAGAATGTACAATTTGACTTTACACTATGGTTTTTAAAAATAAACATATATTGTCACCCCTTTAAACACACACGGGAAATATATCCAGCAGAAATAATTGATGGGCATAAATTTGGTAATATTCTTGACCCGCGTAACAGTGGCTCAATACTTAGGTCCCTATTATCCGTATGGTAAAAATTGCACCGCAAGTTAATTTATTAAGGAAGTGACCTACTTGGAACGCAAGCTATGTTGCGGCATATTTGAAGTAAGCTTTATTTTTAAAACTCTCTTAAACTTAAAAAAAAATTTTACCCTACGAAAACAATACATGCTCCTGACGATGATGGAATTATACTATTGTAACATTACTCGTACAAAAGCCACAGGCATAATCAAACACATTTCTTATACTGCTGGATAATTAATTGTATTTACTGGACACACAAACAAAACTACGGTAAAGTAGTGCAATTGCAGTTTGTTGAATACTTCGTGTTCAGAGTTCAGTGGCATGTGCAAAATTGCGATGCGATACTAAGTATATGTGCCAGAGTCGACTTTACTGTTCGCTCGTCCTTGACCCCAAGTCGGGCGACTGTCTTGGTTGAAATAGTATAATAGGTAACGAGGTGAACTTTGTACAACCAGCCATTCGGTTGTTTAACTTCCATCCTTGAAACTTCACTAGCAAGAAACATCAGCTGTAAAGTGGGATACACATTTCTGTAGTAGATTCAGTAGAAGAAGGGGTTGTCCGGGGGACCTCTCCTGAAGGTGTAAAATATTTAAGGCATATCCTAAAGAAAAAAATTAATATACAACTTCAAAATATTTATAATATTTTACAGAATATCTACACATGAAAGGTCAAATGGGGAGGAGATACGTGGTATCCCCTATGTTATCAACCTGTTTTGTAGCTAATCACATGCTCACGTTTGCTGGTGTTATTTATGAACATTCGTTTGAAAAAATAAATAAACCATACAGAAATACAAAATAATGCAGCTGTTAGTTTTATTTTAATTAAAAATTTATATCCTCCGGCTATTCGGCACGTTTGACTTCCAGGCATTTTTTAAAACTAAATGCCTGTACAGTGTAAATAAAAATTGTGTTATTATTTACTTGGCTACTGCTCATATAATACATCACTATGTGCACAACCACATGGGACTCCGTCAATATATCTCTGTATGTTTACTATTGACTTTCCATCCTTTTGAGAGTGTCGCATCAACTCCTGTCGAAAAATTCTAGTATACTATAACGTAGCACTGTTTGAAGCCGAACTTGCTGGTAAAACATAATTCGAAAAAATTCTGAATATTCTAGCTAAACACACACACATATATGTGACTTAATGCAAGAACAACCAATGTCAGTATACGTGTGATATTCAGGTATTTTATGCTTAAGTAACAAACACACTTACGATATATTGACATTGTTTGTTATTGGATTAGCTATATATAATAAAATGGATGTTGGTATTATGATGTATCGAAATATCTCGACACGTTACAGGTTTTTAATACTATGCTACGATGTGAATAATTTCAACATCTAAAGTTAATTTGACTATGAATAAAAAAAAATGTGTGTTTTATGATTAAGAACAAACAATTCTTGCAGTGTTGTGGTAAACATGGACTATGCGTTCTTATTCTTTAATTTTCCTTCAAGCATTTATTTTATGTTTCTGCTAGAGGTATAACAGAACCTGAGATACTTAAGCTAGCCGTGAATAAATATACCTCTGTCAGTATGTATGAGAAAGATGAACTCTGACACCGTTCGACCCACGAAACATTGCACGTATGTGTAATTTTTTTCATGTATAACACGTTTGTGGTATCCAATAACTCTTACTTGCCAACACGCCACTATATGGCACTGCAGTGCATCAACATTTATACCGTTAAGACTTATAGCCATAAAACTGGTACATATAAATATTTGTTTGTTCATTTGTCTTCTATGCGTTCCTATATCAATCATCCGACTGGGAAGAAACTTGGGCGGGTAGTTGTGAGTTCGCCCGTGAAGATTTTTTAAAAAAATGTGGATGTTGTGGGTGTAAACTGGGGTAGAGGAGCATAACAGAGTTCCCAGTTAGTTAAATTAGGCATTGCACCGCATGCCGGGACACCTAGTATAAAAGAAAATATTTTGATTAAAATATGCTAAAAACGCCTACATTAAAACCTTTTTAATCAATGAGATTGTTACGCTCTGATTAATCAAAGACTTAACAAATTTTTGTGCAATTTTCCATACTGCCGTTTTCAACAAGAGTAGATATTGTGCTCTGGATCTGGCTGAACGCAAATCAGCAAATGTTTACGTAACACTGCTTTCAGACGTGCAGCGGACAGCAGTGTAATTACAGAGGAGACCGCACAACAAGCGCCTGTTTTGCGAGAATTCGGAGCAGATAATTGCGGGTTTCCGGCTGTGTGTTTGCATCTGTGACCACTATTCAGGTTCGTCATCTGCGACCATGTGGTCAGCTGTACTGGATGTCACTTCGTGGAGAATCGAGCTCGATTCCCGGCGAAATCGCTCCCATACATCGCAACAACAAAGCCAAACTTCGAGTGAAGATAGCATAGGTAATGTAATAAAATTAATAGTTTTCTCCAGTGTGATAACTTAAATGAAGCCTGTATTATCAAAACGTAGTTTATTGACACTAGCTAAATAGTACTTCTGAAGATCTTTACCTATAAGCAAACGTATATGTAAAGAGCAGGGTCACCAAATAACACAAATATCTCACCTGTGCTGGTGATAGTTCTTTGGCGGAAATATCTTAAGAGTCACTACAGGGAATTATTTAACTTGGCAAAAATTGTGTTTTTACTAATCAAGTAGGCTAAATTTATATTATCTGTATAATTACATAACTTTAGTTTTTGGGAGACAAATTTTCACAAGTGAATACCTTGCAGAGTTTTTTTGAAATAGCAAATTAAAGTGATAAATTAACAACCTGAGGAATATTTAAATTGCATTTTTGTGTCCGCTCTGGAAGACGCTCGTAAGCAACACATTGGCCCTTAGACACGTGTTATATTCTAGCCATTGGCTTTCTTCCTGGAGTGCATGTGACCAACCAACTGATCCACGCGACGTTTCAAAGAGTAAAAATGTAGTCGAGGGTAGTAAGTTGAGCTAATTAAGAAGTTGCTTGGCCATTGAATCTTCATATTTAAAACAATAGTGTACACAATGATTACAAAAATAATTTATATATAATATTATATTATGCATAATACAAAAATATTTAACTAAAATAAAACAATAATTGTGTTTAATGTGTAAATTATTTACGAAAATGTTCAATTGTGTATGGTCATAATGCGTTTTATTTTACACGCATTTATTTTACGTAAATAAATTAATGTAGCTTAAATATATTTAGTACATCGCAACATATATTGAGGTTAAATACACAAAATCTTTTGCGTAAAATTATACAATCTATACATCGCAGGATATACAGCTGGTAAATTAACTTTTTAAACGGTACACCGGCTGTGATTTTAATTAGTACCAATTATTTCTATCATAGTGAGCTCAATATATGTTCTATGCGTTGTATCAACTTAATCTAACTTAATGATAAATTCCGCAAAATATGGAAACCAACACAACAATTTCGCCTCGGAAACCCCTCGTGTACATTGCTACATCCTTAGTACAAGGATAAATGGAATTTAATAATCTATCTGTTTAGCGACAAACTTCAACGTCGTTCCTCTCTTGTCACTCGGATATATACTGTCCTGAACCAGTCCACGTTGAAACCACACGAACAGTACAGGTTTACATTCCATTCCACCAACACAGAGAAACATTCAAGGAGCGACTTGTGAAAGTTTATCGTTCCTACCACTGCAGGTACGATGCATGAATTCCTCTCCAGACTGAGCTCAGAGCTAAAACTCCTTTTATTCCAGCAAACATCCACAAAGGAATTTCTAATATTATGATAGATAAGGTGTCCAGGGTTTGTGGTTGTTGGTTACCAGGAAACATGGAAGGATAATAATCAGGTTACATACATCTCTAGTATTCGTAACTTACGTCCACTCCGCTATAAACTACTATTTATTCCTCTTTCATAAAAAACTTAACAAAACTACAACAAAAAAAGTAATAAATAGCTCACGAGAAGGGACCAACATATTTCATTATGTAAACTTAGAGGTTTGACCAACCTATGGACAGTTAGTGATGGCTACCTGTACAAGTGATGAAGTGGTAACTATCCCACCGGGCGCATATCTTGCGATATCTTTACTCAGGTTCGAGCTAATCATTTAAACGTGACGTCCTCATACCTACGTCAAAGTGTTTGAAATTCATCAATGTGTTTGCTACTCGACATAGGCTTATCGCTTTATTGGTTGGAATATTATAGATTAATAATTAAATGAATTAAGTAATACTTTAGTGTTCGTATTACTGTATTCCAGGCTAAATTATACATTATAATCAGGATATGTATAAATTGATGAATTAGCATCTATTGCTTTTCTTAAATTCATATGGGCCAAATCGCATTCTGCCAATAATATGTGTAAACATTGGAAGATAGAATGATGACATCAATATATTGTATCATATTATAATAAAACATGTTTTATTTACTATTCTTAAATAATAAATACTTAAAAATACTTGAATGCTACTATCATGAGTAAAACGTTTTAAATATACGCTATCAAAACTAACCCTAGTAAGACTGATCTCATGGTGCTGACTGTTGAGTTTATGTTCAGTAGGACAAGAGCATCAAATTCGAACTCGATCAAAAAAAAAAAAGTGAATAGTAATGAAATATCACAGATTTTCTACTAGCTGCCAGTTAAGTAAACAACGTGACCGAATAATTAACTAGCAGCAAAACAATATTAAGGTAAACGCAATAAATATTAAAAATAAAATGATCGCTATGAAATATAATAATCGACATGAATAAAATAACATTTTTTAATGTATGTTGCAAGGGAAGTTCACAACTAGAATTTATTGGTTTGTGGACATACGTCATTGCTCTTGTTTATTTGATTCAACTTGTATTGAAAGACAAAGTATAAAAAACGCCCAAAAGAAACAAAAACAGAAGAAAATACAATCCCAGAGGAATTACGTCAGTTTTTTATTATTATTGTTATTGTTATTATATTTATCAGCAAGCCTTCTAAATATAGAATTCAGTCAAGATTTGACGACACCCAAACACAAACGACAGACACAAAGAAACCTTGTTGTTCCGACCAACTGTGTCTCAGCCTGAAAACGGGGATAGATCGCAATTCCCGAAACTTCGCATTTTTTCGTTGATTTTAACTTGTGTTTTCTCTTGTTTTTTAATTGTTGTTCACTCTCCACTATTTTGTCTTCCATATTTTCTCATATTGGGAATCTGGTTTTCTTTGTGTCTGTCTTTTGTTTTTGGGTGTTGTCAAATTTTTTACTTAATTCTATCTTTAGAAATCTTACTGACAATAATAATTATTATATTAAAACTGAAGGAATTCCTCTGGGGTTGGTTTTTCTTCTGGTTTTTTGTGCCTTTTGTGTGTTTTTTTGTACTTTGCCACTTTGTCTTTCAGTACAAGTTTAATAAGCAAAACAAGCAATGGCGAATGTCCACAAACAAATTAATTCTAATGAATAAAATAGCAACGAAACTGCTGACAAAGCTACGATGATCATCAAAACAAAGTGGAAGACGAAAACTAGAGGTTAAAAAAATTATAAACAGCCAACAAAAATCAACATTCTGTCATTCGCTGCCTATACGCTAGAAAAAAGTAAACACAAGTTCAAATATCAAACTAAATGGCTGGTCTAAGACTACAAAAAAGTCAAAATGGCGTATGGTTCCAACCCGTTCCTTCGGACAATGATGGAGCACTTGCCTTGCCTTAGAACAGATATTTCCTGTATGCTTTCCATAGGAATATTTAAAATATATTATAATCTTCTATTGTCTGTCAAAATTAATTTTCATAAAATCGTAGTCAACAAAATTATGGCAAATTATGGCACACATTCTCTTATAAATTCAAACAGTTCATCGTAATAAAAGATGGAAAGTAACAGTGAATAACATAAATAATTAGTTTTTTATTATTCGTTATCACTCGCCGTACAACTTCCGTTATCCAATTTCTTACCGATATTTAGGTCTAGTATTTTTTTTTTTTCACGAATATAATGGCAGTAGCTCTGAACTCAAGATAAATTTTGTAAATAATACAAGAATTTTCTCTGTATAGAAGTATGAAGTTTATAATATCATGGGTTTGTCGGAAATTAAACTGTTACCCACTATTCACATCTTCTAGTATATATTTTGTTGAAATAAATGTAGTATTCATGTTAATTTAATATTCATGTTAATTACGAGCTGCAAAATTATAAGGTTCTAAGGTATTTAACCGTAAATGAAATAAACTCAAACAAGAAACAGTTAACAGTACGTAAGTCAAAGTGATCTGGATGTAAGGTGCACATTCACAAAGTGCAAAAATTCGAGTTCGAATCCTGGTCTGTCTACGATCATTTCTTCTCTAAATAATTCCACATAAATATTTAATATTTAATTGATTAAGTTATTATGCACGAACAGAACAAAATTAATATTAAAAATGTATTGCTTTATCATTGGAAGTATGTTTGTTGAGATGTACCACGAGTTAAGCAAAGTGAACTGAAATTGGATATCACAACAGTTTATGTTAATTTTATTTATTTTTCAGGACAAAAAATTTAAACGCTGAAAAAAAATTCCAATGAATAATTTGCAACCTCATATCACGTACACATTAAAAATTATTTTCTCTTCACCGTTAATACCGCGAGATAATGCAAATGACCAAAATTATTTTCTTTGCAAGGTAACAGTTTATTTGACACGAAGCATTTCAGCTAGTATGTGTAATGAGATTTGGAAATAAAATAATACTTACCGAAATAATCTTTAAAAAGGTGCCAAATTTAGTGACACAAATTTGTGGATTTTTACAATATTATTGTTCGCCTACTGGTGGCTAGCAATAAATATCTAATGTATGTCGCTAGTAATTAAAAGGTAAACTGTGTAAAATGTAACAACAGAAATTATGTTTTAATTTGCCATGTAGAAAGAACTAATTACATATACCATCTGTAAAACAAATATGCCAATATTTAACACACGTTTTAATCTGTTCCTGCAGTTATCCCTGAAACAAAGACGGCTTTATGAGTCTATTAATTCACATTGTTAAGTTGAAGAGAAGTGCGCATTTTGTTTCGCAAAATTTTGAAAAGAAGAAACATTTCACTGCTGAGTGCGGAGGAAATTGTATACAAATATATATAACTAGCTGGCCCTGCGAACTCTGTCCCGCCATAGAGGCAATAAGTAAGCAGATTTTGGATTAAGTATTTTAATGATTCTTTATTTTTCATGTATTTTGGTGCATAGGTTGCACTTTTCATCTGTTTTATTATCAGGCGCAGGAACAAACAACGCAGATGGTCTTCCTACCCGTGAACATTCTTTGTCGGGAAAGATTCGATCGCCTTGGTCGCGGCATTGTCATTGATGATTCAAAGAGAATACAAATAACTGATTATTACTGATTATTGATTTCTGACAAAAATTTATAATTATCAAATTGTCAAACATACTTATCCATAGAAAAAATTATGTTTAGCTGTCACTTGCGTTTTGTTATTCTACGTCATATACGTTTTTGTTATACCACATTTTATAGTAACTTGTATTCTCTTTGACGTCACACGGGAACGCGGTCGAACGGTATAAAAAGTATCATATGTCCTCCTGGTTCTAAGCTACCTCCCCACCAATTTTCAGCCAAATCAGTTCAGCCGTTCTTGAGTTATTAATAGTGTAACTAACACGACTTTATATATATATATATATATATATATATATATATATATATATATATATATATATATATAGATTAAGTTATAATGAGTTATCGAAAGCAGTTTCGCATTTGAAATGAAGTAAACGAGAGGCGATTTTATATATAGGGATAAGGAGTAATGATTACTTTGCAAAACCAAATGTATGTTAACAAGCAATCATCGATTAATAATTTTTTAACGAAGCAAGATTGCTTGGTCATAGAACTTCCGTTCATAATTATTCCAACATTGTTAGTAACATCGGTGTTTTCAGCAATGTTAATAACACATTTGCGATCCACATAACTATAAAATTGTGTACCGTAGCTTATATTTTGTTGATAACATTTTTGTAACTAACATTTTGAAATGAACTTTGATACAGTTAATTTTTTGGTGTAAACTGGGCTTTACCACTCCTCCTCCTACACATATGACCAACTATATCCAACCCACCAAAGGGCTTCCAGGCCGAAACCAGCCACGACTCGTTCTCGCCGAACATCACACAAAACCGTTCCACAACGGCGTCCAAACAACGCGAGTCGGGGCTGGAAAAAAAAAAAAAGAGGAACCTACGGTTCTGCGGCTGTTTTGTGTGCGTGCACGAGCCGGCCCCTGCACGAGCGAGATGGCAGAATAATTGAAATGTGCGCACACGCATTTCCCCGTACCTCCGCCGCTTTCAAGCCAAGCCCACCTGTTAATGGGGAGGACTATCAAAGGTGGAGGATCAGGGGAATGAGGACTTTCCAGGGGAAGGGAATGGTTGTTATGAATTCCTGCTCGTCCGCTGCGGCCACATAAACCACTAAGGGCTCTATTTAACGAATCCCTACTCGCGGAACAGCTGTAGGCCCCTCGGTTTCTACTGGACGCCCAGACCGTCTGCGATAAATAATAAAGTGCGTCAGTAATCAAAGTCACGATGAAGGCACCACTTTTTCACGCCCTTAAAAATATACGTATTTCATTACCACCTCAGACTTTACTAGTCGAATAAATGCCACAAACACTATGACTTATATTGCATGTCATCCAGAAAGTGCTCCGTTCCCCTTAATGGCCTCGAAATTGATTTCTCTAACTAACATAAATGTTATAAAGTATGTGTATACGTAACGTTACATCAAATCAAGAATACTTTTGTTATATATTATGTAAAAACCGGCCAGTAAATATATTTTTTAAATTGCAAATATTGAGTCCAGAAAATAAAAATGTTGATACTTACGTTGGTTAAAATGTATAAATCAATTGAAGTGTTTTGAATAGTATATCATTTCCACGAAGGAATTCAGAAAAGGAAGTTAACGAGTGCATCCTTCTCTTTTCTTCTCGCCGCGGCCGAGTGGTCAGACCACTCGCCTCCCACCTAGGCGATCCGGGCTCGATTCCGGTGGAGTCGGTCCCCGGATTTTCGCATGTGGGAATCGTGCCGGACGATGCCGCTGGCAGATAGGTTTTCTTGGGGATCTCCCGTTTCTCCCGGCATTTTCATTCCGGTGCTTCTCGAACGCAGGGATTCATTTCAGTTCAACCTTCGGAGTACGCAGATTGCCTGAAGGCTCCCATTCTTAAACTCTGCATCCTGGCCGTCTGATATCCTCATATAAAATTTACTTTATACCACGGTCGTAGAATTACAGGTCTGGATGTTCGCCTACCTAACAATGTATTTTGCTTGACCCCATTGTTGTTTGGCCGCAGTTCACCAAGTTAACGAGAGCGTTGTGCGTCGTTGGCGCTGCAATCAGGGCGGTCGTGTTCAAACTCCTCCCACTTTTTTATTGTTTACATTATAAACTAAGTAAAGATTTCTGGAGTCGTGCTTTAGGATTTTGAGCGAAGGAAGTATTTCGTAAATTGATAAAAACTAGGTTTTGATAAAATGTTTATCTTAGTTTATCTTAACACATTGCCGACACTAGATAGGCCAACCTGTAAATGCTCATTTCTGTCTGTTGCACGCACCTAAATGTGCGCATCACCACCTAGCAACAACCGTACCGAGTCATGCATGTGGAACTGGTGCAAACGCCGCATTGCCAGAATTCTCGGTGTTAATATTCAAGATGTGTCTGCAACAACAATAAGTTACTTCGACCTGGAAGACTTCCCCACTACCAAACGGAGGTCTGTGGTTTGGTTGTCCATGAATTTAATACACTTCTCTCTGCTCATGCCGGTTTCCTTCCGATTACGGGACTTAATTGACAATCTTCGAGCGCTCAGATGGGCGATGAATAAATCGAAGTTCTACATCAACATAATGAAACATTTTTATTTTTATTCTAAGGCGTAGTCATTTGTTATTTTCTTCTAATATGTAGTCATTGAGATCATTACCATGTAAAACAACCTGTAATCAAAGAGAGGACTTGCACACTCGAGCCTCTGTCCACGTTATAGATCCACTTGTTTCTGTAGACGTGTACTTTATTATCAATAAAAAAAACTGTGGTAGAGCCTTTGCCTGGTAATTTGAAGGTTGAGGGTTCAAATCTTGTTTGGTGAAAAAAAATTTCTGTGCTGTAAATTAGTTAATATTTATTTGGACATAATGAAAATAAATGCAGTTTTCTTATTTTATAAATGCATTATTACATTAAGTTCTGTAACTAAACATAAAATCGTTCAACTTCACGACTTTGAATCCTGTAATGTTTAGCATGGAAATCTCTATTTGCAAATGATATTCTTACACATATTTCTTTCCTTTTTTGCGGAACTTTGTTGGTGAATTTTCTTGTCAGTTCTTCATGTAATGCCACAGTACAAACCGTTCTTAATGCAATTTCTAATAGTGAAATATACATGATTATGCACCGGTAGTGTAAGATTAACCAGATGTATTAGCTTTGAATTCTGCTCTATTTTTACATTATATGTTGAGGTTTCTCTTTCATTCCTATTCATGTTTCAACAGTAGTATACATTTTTGTGTTAAAAGGCGATTTTTTTAACCTCAAATAAACAAATGTTTGTTATGATTTTACGGTCAGTTTAGAAGTAATATCGAGTAAACGAATATTATTTTAATATCCTGTGCCTACTAGTTTTATAATGTAAAAATCAAAATTTGATGTGTTTCACAAAGATTTGAACTCGCGACTCTAAATTGGACGGTGTTATGCATAAATAGACCAAACGCCAATTTTAAGTCTTGTCTGAAGTAGTTTTTTTTTTGCGTTGAAATAGACTTACAAAAAGTACGTTAGTCCTATATAGCCTACTTTAGTTATATATACTTATATTAAAGGACTAAAATATTTTTGGTATATGAAAAACTACCATGTTTTACTGATAACTCAAAATTGACACTTGGTCTGTTTATACATAACACCTTTCAATTAGAAAGCGAAAACTTTACCACTGCTCTACAGCATCCATACTAGCAATATTATTTATAAAGGAAAATATTCTCATCATTTTATTGCAGCATATCATAATAAAGTTGCTTATTGGTACAAAATGCACTAACGTCACAATATATTCACTATATAACTTAACTGAAACAATATTTCTGGGTAAATGTAATCGAAATTCCCATTATTTTCACTCTCGAATGCTTGCCGGTGTGTTTAAAAGTGCAGTACGCATGCGCGAAACATCTGGCACAGCGTACAAGGCTGATCCCGCGACTATGTCTAGTCCGGTGTTAGTTGGCGTTTATGTAACACTTGGTCCGGACTAAGTCAGGACCAACCCTGGACTAACTGGCACAAGATGGTCTCAGGATCATCTTGGAACTATCTCTCGACTATTAATAAGGCCCATATTTTCCTGTCGCCGTAGTTGAACGGTTTACATAATATGTTTCCCCGTCATTATCAGTATTTTCAAACAGAGAGTAATATAAAGTGTCGGAGAGAGAGAGTAGAGGGAGTCGTTGATACCTTAAGCAAAGCGATATTTATTTGACTTTAGGTATAGCTTGCTTTGAATATTACGTTTTATTCAGCAAAAACAGATTTTAGGTCATTTCGTACCATTATGAAGTGTATTTCAATGAAATCTGAAATGCATTTTATTGCGTTTAAACAGGCATACATAAAAAGCGCGAATTCACTTCAAAATTGGTACAGAATCCAGAAAATATGGAGGACATTTTTAAATTACGTTATAAGCCTCTACTCCGCCAGTTTGAACATTTCAACAAATCCTGAAATATTTTCAGGTATTTGCGTTGGCATTATTCTGGCGGAATCAGATTGACCGTATACACAAATGTTAAACAAATAAAGAGGGCATTATAAAGTAACAGGTTTTTACTGGGTTTTCATTGCGTACAGTCGGACTTCATTATATAACTCGAAGTATTAAATATAAGTCCGCATGAGGTACACCCTCTTTCGTATAACTTCAAATAATTTTGGCAGTCCTGCTATTACAGTTTATGTGCTGTACATATTTTATGAAAAATAAGTCGGCATTGTCGTTCTTAAATGTGGCCTACGTGTATTAAGGGCGCGGTCTACCGCAATTTTCATCATCATTATTTTATTTTGTATTTGTACCAGATATTTTTTCTTGTTTTAGACACAAAATGTGACTACATTTAGCTCTTATGAATTTTTTTTATCTCTCATAGTTTTCGCGTAATGGCTTGTTAAAGTCATATTTTGCATGTTTCCGTTTTAATGACTACACTAAAACCAACTGATATACCAAACTCAAAATAATCACAGTGAATTAATACATCGCAGGCTACAATGGCATGCTCATAAAATTAGAGAAAAAAAGTTATTTGTATTTTTAAAAAAAATTATTGAACTTTTTAAATTTTTATTTTCAGTTTCAGCAATTTTTTAAAATTCAAATAATTTTTATTCCTTAATTTCATGAGCATGTCATTGTAGCCTGCAATGTCTTTATCCGCTATGATTTTTTTTTAGTTTGGTATATCAGTTGGTTTTAGTGTAGTCGTTAAAACGGAAACATGCAAAAATATGACTTTAACAAGCCATTACGCGAAAACTATGAGAGATAAAAAAATTTCACAAGAGCCAAATTTAGTCACATTTTGTGTCTTAAATAAGAAAAAATATCTGGTACAAACAAAAAGTAAAAAAATGGTGATGAAAATTGCGGTAGACCGCGCCCTTAACGAGTCTTTTCCACAGTGCCTAAAGAAAATTTGTTTTGCATTTAAATTGTTATCATTACATATTTATTAAAAAAATAAGTACGAAATTCAGTATAGACATTTTATGTACTTGTGTAAGGATGAAGAGGTAAACATTATTACGTGTTTGCAAAGTTACAAAAATTACAGCCTCAAAAATTAATTTCATTATGTGATTAAGAGGTTTTCAATGCAATTTGAATAGTTGGTAATGTGATCACATGTTCTACAAAATGAAGGTGAGGACAAGAATACTATGACTGTTAATTTGTTTACATTTAAAATTAAGCATTGCAGTAACATTGCATGCCATATAGGAATCTAATCTAATTACAGCACATCAATATCCATATAGTAATCACAATTTTTAGGCTGGACATTAAAAAAAATCGCAATGTTTCACTGTGAGAAAGTGTCATACTGTAGAAATGGTGCAGTACAAGAACAGTCCTATCAAAATGCTTGTCGTTTAATTTCTGGTTTCTATGATGCTCGAAACAAATGACACTCGTACGCCGCGGAGCTGAACTACCATCACGTGTCATGGAAAAAACTTCCAGTCGCGCCTCTGGAAAGTTCCAGTTACGTGCCGCGATTGCTAAAGGGTGCGGCTAACGATTTTTCTCTCTTTAATAACAGAACCTATTTTTTGTCGGCATTTAGACAAATGTGCTTCAGATACGAAATCTAGCAGGCAAAAACAAAAAAAAAAAAAAAAAAATGCACGACCGATATTAAAGTAAGGTTTTACCATACTTTGTACAGCTAAACTATTAATGATTGGTTTTTGTATGTTCAGTTTGAAATAATGGAATTTCAGTTAAAAACATTTCTAGTTACTAAAGTAAAACTCTTAGATTTAGATTTTTTAAAGTTTAATTGTCTTACCAGGAAAATAAAACATAGTGTTTATCTCACTTGTTTCAAGTTTTTAATACAGCGAAACTTGTGAAAGTTACACCACCATTCATACAATTTTATTTAATATACTTATGAGCACCTTAAACTTCAATTATTTCCTAATTTATGTGCTAAACATATTTTTAATTAATGAAGTGACGAAATATTGTATATAATTATGATTTACTATGACCAGTGAATACAGTATAAAAATTATCACAGTTGAAAATTGTTGCTTCACTTAATTTACCATAGATTTTCTATCCAGGAATCAGAACGTCTGACAGGACTCAACAGAAATATTAGGTTACAGTCATAAAATATAATTGAAACAGAAAAGTAATTTAATAATTTATTGTTGCTCTAACATTGACAGGTGAAATATTCGCAATGAAAAAATGTTTTGAATTAAACATTTTTCACGGTTTTATTAGTCATAGTCAAAGAATCTAATCTTGATACATAAGTTATGGTGTATTACGAAAGTAAATTTATGTCGTGGCTTACAATTAAAAAAAAAAAACAATAAATTATTCGTCGAATATAATGTTTAGAGATGATGACATATCGCCAAAAATTTTTTTCGCCAACATACCCTTTAAAACACTGTATTTTCTCGTGACACGCATGATTGCATGATATACGTCTGACACGACTTAGCCGTCTGCATACCAATAATAGACATCAAATATTACAATAGCAGGATTCTTATTGGCTTAGTCAAATAGGACACAAGCTCTACGTGCACGCTAAAACCAGTATATTTTTCATAAGCTGAACGTGCGTTGAAACCCAGAAAACAGTCGAGTTTTTCCCCTCCATAAACCATTATCTTTAAGTTATGTTTAATAATAGAATAAATATGAAAATATTACCGAGACAGTAAAATTACATCCGAATCAAAACTCTTCTTCTTCTTCTTCGTAATGGACTATTACAGAGATGTACGCCGTTGCGATTGAATTTCTTCGAATTGTAGAAAATAATGAATTTGGTGCAGTCTGAGCTTCTTGGCGAGTTACAAGAATTTCCATGTTCCTGACGAAAGGAACAATTACAAGTTCTGAATCTTCGCGTATCTTGTCGTCGACGAATGCGTGACATTTTTTTCTATGCTACTTTCGTTATGTAGCCTTTGTCTGCATCAAGTTTTTGTGTAAACGGTTCGCTTGTGTTGAATTCGTTGTTCTTGTCCAGTTATGCCATCGTTTTAAAATTTTCTCTGTCTTTTTATTTGTGTCGTACTGATTGATATACAGACACTTCTCTTATCGTGGAACGTTTTGTTACTTACTTCTTGAAAATAATACATATTTTTTTTTCCTTTCGTAAATATTTTTTTTTTCAAGTTGGTTATTTGTGACTCAGCAGGATTTGCTCGCATTAGCATACTTTAATTAGATGTTTCAGTTTATCACACACCTGTATTACAATGATCATTCAGTGCTCACGATTACGACAAGTATTATTTTTCTCTTGTGATTGTGACGCGGTATGTTGCCAAAGAAAATCATTCATTACTATAAACTTTGACAAAATTGCATGAATAATTATTTTACATAAATGCAATGACACTCAAAGAAACGTAAAGGTCAGTGACAGTCTGCTACTTCCAAAAGTTAAATTTTCGGGATGATATTGTTCTATTTACAGCATCATACAAGTAAATTTTACACATAAAACACTATAGTATGTTTACATGCATAGTGTGTAAAATATTAATTTCAACTATCACAGTAATTATTCTTTTATACACAACATACCAGCTATACAATATACCTATAATTCCGTTTACGCAAATTCCCAGGTGTTACACTCAATAGTTGCAAATATTTGAGATTACACTCTAAAAAACATTCGTAAAATATTTTCTTCATAAAAGCATTAGTTTCTGAAGTTACAAAGGTAAACTTTGAAATACTACAAAGGAATTATTTGTACCTATACCAACAGTTCCTGCACTGTAAATTATTTTGTAAAATATAACAAGGCACTTCTTCGTAGCTGTACAAACTTTTGTAAATGTTGAAACATTTTCTTTGAAGAATTTTTAGTTTTTATTGTTAAAAGGATTTTTATTACTAAAATGAAATTTAGAAAATAATGTGTAGCCTACAAAAATATTAAGTTCACCGGAAATTACTTATGCAAAAATCACAACCTCTGAAAGGTAATTTTCTGGAATAAAATGAATGTTTATATTGATTGCGTGCTATAAAATAAATAATTATTACTGAACTGTACATAAAATGTAAGCAAATAAATAGAGAGTAAGAGATACGGAAATCACAGTGGTCGAGTGAGCCGACTCCCTGTGGCTCAGGGGCAGTTCCGTGCGAGCCTCCGCCGGGTGCACATCGTGTCGGTGCGCGAAGGTTAGTCGCTCGAGCGTGAAACGGGAAGGTTTCCGTCCACGAGTGGCAACGGATATAATGTTTGAGTCTCGTAATCTTGTATAACTGTAAAATGTCGAACATCCGTGTGAATACATTGCGCATTGTGTTTGCAAAACGGCCATCTGCCTTAGAAATCCATGAATGGATCGACTCCGTCCTGAACGTCACCGAAGAGCAACTGGACGCCATACAACTGGATGGTCACCAGAACTGTGTCTTTCTGAAATTCGTCTCGTCCGGTCCGTGCGAAGTGATATTACGGCGCACAAATGGTGAGTCAACTTTTGTTTCTGCCGACCTGGAAAGGATACACGTCAGCATTGAAAAAGCAGTTGATAACATAAAACTGGTTAGGATATTAAATTTGCCTATAGAGTTGGATAATCAATAACTTTTCACAGAATTATAGGGTTATGGTCGAATCGTTACGTTACACGCTGAGGTGTGGAATAAAAAATACAAATTTAACGTAAAAACGGGTGTACGAATTGCGAAAATAGAAATAAAAAAGACATTCCTTCGTACTTCACAATTGATGGCTACCGTGGCGTAGTTATCTACCAGGGACAACCAAGAATATGTAGTTACTGCCAAACCACTACACACGAGCGCATAACGTGTCCTAAATTGCAAGACAAGGACGCGCACACGATTAGAAGGTGAGGCACCCAACAACCAGCTAATAGTCACCCAGACAACACGTTACCAATACCAACTTCAACACTGTCACGGATAGAGTACCCTGAACTCAAACCACGTGAACACAAAGGGCCTGTTCAAACACCCATCGGGGAAACTTCGACTAAGAAATCAGTTAACCTAAACTCGTTGTTGACTGAGAACCGAAAAACTGTGGCGGATACGCGTAGTGCCAGTGCTGTTGCTAAAGATGGCCAGCCACAACATACACAGGATGTTTCCAAAACAAATACTGGCGGGTCGGGGGCTCCTGGGCGGACGATACAGTAATGGTACATGATGGACACAATACAAAACGACCGTATGAACATGACTCTAGGGCCAAGAGCAGAAGTCCCATGCGAAAAACACAGGTGTTATCACAACATGACAAGGATAGGCAAGATTCGCTAGACCTCACCAAAGAAGTAATTGAAAAACTACGTCGGTCCAATAGCAAGGTGTGGGTAGAGACTTCTGATGAATAACAAACTCAATTTGTGTTATAAATGTTGGTGTTGTTGTCAGTTTTCACGTTAAATTTATGCGCGGTATCGACCTCTGTACGTATAGCGTCGCTAGAAGCACTATTTCGATCTCGGGCGGTGGATATAGCTTTCTTACCAGAAGTCGTCATACACGACTTTGCAGGATTTCACTCATTTAATGTATACACAAATGTTGGCAGCCATGGCAGAGGGACGGCAATCATAACACGGGCAGGACTGGAACTAGAAGAGTTGCACTATCATCCGTCAGGCCGCGTCATGTTGGAAAAATTAATGTGGTATCACTGGTCAACGTATGTGCACCATCAGGATCCCAGGCGAGACGCGAAAGAAAAATAGTTTTACGCGGAGGACATAATACCGTTTTTTAATCCAGACTGTAACCAAATTATTTTTGGTGGCGACTTTAATTGTATTGTGCAACCCTGCGACCATCAAGGAGGTTATTATCCGACCAACGCTGCGCTTTCTGCCGTAATACATCGCCTTGAAATGAGTGATGTGGCCTTAAACGATCAGGGAACGCGTTATACGTATATAATACCACAGAGCCGATCACGCATTGATCGGTTCTACGTGAAGTCACGACACCTGTCTAAGGTTCACAGTTATGATGTCATCCCCGTATCCTTTAGTGACCATTGTGCAGTGATCTTTACATGCGAAAAATTTGCAGACGTCACACGTATTGGACGAGGAACTTGGCATCTTAATACTTCCCTATTGCATAATATGGAAGTGAAAGAGGACTTCATGGATAGTTGGGCGCGTTGGCGTTTAAAGAAATCGCAGTACCAATCTGTGGCAATATGGTGGGACACGTGTGTGAAACCGAATGTAATGAAATTGTTTAAAGGCATGCATATCGATTAGCGGAGGAACGACGGGGAACAAAAGACTTTTATGACACCCTATTGCGTGAACTGCACCAGCGTGCTTATAGTGGAGAAAATGTCATGGAAACCATCAGACAAACGAAGCTTAAACTTATGGCTTTAAACAGTGCACAATTAAAACACCGTATTATACTGATTCATGACCAAAGTATTTTAGCGGAGGAGAAATATAGTATGTTTACTCTCATAAAAGAACAACACCAAAAACGGCGAAAAGCGATCACGTATCTTATAGATGACAACAATACTACGGTTCAAAATCAGGCGGGAGTAATGACCATTCTTTGTAACTATTTCAAACAGCTTTACACGAAACAAACACTGACGACGCGTTGGTTCCTACAGTATTACAAGTCTGTAAACAGAAATTAAGTGAAAATATTGAGATGATAATAGCAACACCATACTTAGACGTAGAAATTAGTAATATCATTAAGACATTACCATCCAATAAATCTCCTGGTGCTGACGGAATAGCATATGATTTTTATAAGACGTAATGGGACATTATTAGTGCCGACTTTTGTGAAGTTGTCCGTGACGTGCTTGCCAAAGGGGAGTAATGCAGGTCTCATAAAGAAGGTTTAATAGTTCTCATACCGAAAACCAGGAATCCCACGAAGCCGGCAGATTACCGACCTATAACTCTCCTGTGCGCTGATTATAAAATACACGGTTTTGTGCATCGTGTATGAAAAAAGGCTTGACAGACGTGATTGGCCAAGGCCAAACATGTACGGTTCCAGGGAGGTCGATTTTACAAGGAGTACAAGCTTTACGCGATGTACAGTTACTTGCCAGATTACGCAGCAGTAAGATGGCCTTTGTAAATATAGATATGGACAAGGCATTTGACAGAGTTGATCATCAGTTCCTCATACAAGTCATGATTCACCTTAATTTTCCGGACGAAATAATAAAATGGATAAAGATGGTGTGTACGGTAATATGGTCACGTATCATGGTCAATGGATTTCTTACACCACCCATACCATGAGTTCCGTCAGACAAGGGTGCCCATTGTCTATGATCCTGTTTACTATTGCAATAGAACCTCTCTGCAGAATGATTAGCGATCACATAGGAGGTTTTCACGTCTCACAAATGTTCTTTAAAATGACTGCCTACGCCGACGATATTACATGTGTTGTTCGATCTGAACGGGAAGTAAAAATAGTAGCAGATTGCCTGGACCTTTACACTAGTGTTTCCAATTTGCGAGTAAATAAGACAGCAACTGCAGTGTTGGATATAGGTGTTGATGGAGAGCCGATCGACGACGTTCATCCTTTCTGCAAAGCTGATACACTAAAATTACTGAGTGTGTATTTCCAGACGGACGTAACTAGTGTGTTGCATTACAACTGGAACTTAGTCGTCAATCAGATTCGAACTCGTCAAATTAAAATGAACTTTAGGAAAATAAATCTCATGCAGCGAGTTACCTTAGTAAATACCTTTTTACTCGCGAAACTATGGTATCTGGCACAAATTATTCCCCTACCACAACGATATAATGCAAAAATTCTAAGCTATGTTGGACACTTAATATGGAAGTCACACATGTTCAAGTTGGCCCAGACTCAATTGTATCTTCCTGTGCAAGAAGGGGGGACTTGGCCTAACTAACCATACAATAAAATGCGAAGCGATATACCACTCGACGGCGATTGCAACAGTTCTACGTCAAGACGATATATATATGCTGCACTGCAGAAAAAATTGTGGTCAGAAACTGGTCGGGTACCACTCCCATATCGACGCGCAACAGAAAGGCTTAAACACATTTTGCAGTCCATACCAGAAGGAAGTGTTGCTTCTGCAAGAAATCTTTACCAACGAGCTTTCAAAGCGGTCGACATTGTGCCAGCAGTTGTACATAAAGTACCGACTATCCGATGGGCTCGGACATGGAGAATGATATCGGACGCACACGTATCTACAGATCTAAGATCGGAAGCATATCGTTTTTGCAATAACATCACAGATACACAGGAGAGAAAATACCATATAAACTTGACAGATGACCCTACACGTGGCGTGTGTGGATCTACCGACACAGTTATCCACCGAATAAACACATGTACATACGCAGTTCCAATATGGCAATGGTGTAGGTCACGTGTGCGAAAAATAATAAATGATGGTCAAGGGGACATCAGCGATAGTAGGCTACTTCATTGTGACTTTTATGTATTTCCTACGGTGAGGAGAAGAGCAGCAGCTTGGTACTTGTTCCATGCAATCGCCTTCCTTATCGAGATCAAAACTCCACTTACATTATGAGACTTTATAACAACCCTACGTCAAGACAGGTGGAACATGGCCAGAAGAGGCACATTGAGAAAGTATTACGGCAACTATTTATTTTCATTTTAACAAGTACAAGTTTTACAATGCTCATATATGAACTAACGTACAATGTGTATAAATACGATCATGTAGTGAAAAAACATGAAATAAATCGACGGTCCTAGGTCCGTACCCTAGACTTGGAAAGATGGCAAAATTAAGAAGAAAAGATAAATGTGTACAATAGCCATTTGTGTGAATGTTGTGTACAAGCGTTAAAACAAATGTAATTTTTTTCCTTTTTATACTTAAATTTACTGTTTTCTTTTTGTGGGGATATGCGTACTTGAGCCTCTGTCCCCACATAACTTTGTGTGAAGGTTTTGACAATGTAGGGTGTTATTGTCATTGTTTTGTACTGTAGATAGCGTAGACTTTGTTGGTTTTGTGGTTGTACAAGATTGTAGTTTCTGTTAGTAAAACAAATAGTGTAAAAAAAGTTGATTGAGCGGCCGGTTTTTGTGCGGGGGGTTCTGGGTTCGATTCCCAGGTCTGGTTGGGTGTAAATTTGTGTTTGTCCATTTGGGTCTCAAAAATTGTCACTATACAAATTGCCTCACGAAAAGTACTGGGGTCACTCAAATTAAGTCACTTTAATGGGGGGGAATGTTTGGTGCAGTGTTGATGCGGAAGCTTCCCCATCGCCACTGCACCAAACATTATTATAAAAAAACAGTTGGTTGAGCGGCCGACTTTAGTATGAGGGGTTCTGGGTTTGATTCCCAGGTAAGGCTGGGTATAAAATTTGTATCCGTTTGTTTGAGTCATTTCCATTGTCAGAGTAACTAAAATTGTCACAACTGGGGAATTGTCTTATAATAAAGCTGTAAAGGGGGATGTTTGGCTCGTTAGCGATGTTTAGATCTCGCCAAGGAGCCTAACATTAAACAAAATTAAAGTTATTAAATGAAAAAAAGTGGTAAAATGCGTAAATTCTAAGAATGAGGAGAGTGGTTGAAAACTTAGCACCTCACGAGTTTTTTTTTTTTTTTTTCAAAATAATTTTATGTATACGTCCTTTGTTCAAATGTTATTTGATTAATAATTTCAGTGTTATTTATGAAGTACAATGAACGTTTACATTTGTTATTTTCCTGAATGAAAGTACAGCTGAAAGGCTAGTCTTTGTAATTTTACAAGCATATACTTTGTATTTTATTGCAAGGACAACCATTGTAGTTTTACAAAGAATTTATTTGGCAACTGGGTTTCCAAGGATTTCCTTTGTGAAATTACAAAAAAAATTTTTAAAGTGTAGTGACTTGGCCCATAGGCATATAGGCATCGTATAATATTTTTTATAAAACTATCTTCACACACTAACAGCTCCAAAATAAAGAGTAGGCACGGTCTACATAAAGCATAAACATGCGACAGCAAATAAAATCGCAAAAAAAGAAAAAACAACAGCAAAATTATTCCATTAAAATTGTTTGTTAAACTTGTAGCAAATGAACAGGAACTAGGATTTTGACTTTTCGTCCCAATTTATTTTATAACTATGGGAAGAAATAGTTACAGTTTTTAAAATAATATTTTTGTGAATATACGTAAACAACATTTTATTTAATTAAACTAAAATTATTTAAGTAATTTCCTAAGTTCATTCGTAAAGTTAAAATATGTCCTCTGATCCAAATTTTATGCCATTTAACACGGAACACTCAATGTTACAATGGATTTGTTTGTATGGACATACTCCATTGCGAAATAAATGACAGTCATTTATTTCGCAATGGAGTATATCAATACAAACAAATCCAGTCATGCACTCCCATTGCACAGTTCTTTCAAAGATCATCTCAATGCTACAGTCTTCAAGTTTAATGTTCCTTTACGAGTGGACATTCATTTCACTCAAGCTTTATATGGTACACTTCAGAGTTATTGTTAAATTAAAAAATCTTCGAATTCACATGAACTCGTCGATTTGCGCGCTATTTAATTATTAAGCGTTAATATAAGACTTTTTCATATATTATAATGTAAGCCTTTTTGCTGTATAAGAGTATTTGTTTAGTAATACTGACTATTTGTGTACTTTAAAGTACATATTTCAAACAAATGTATTTAAGTAATTTTGGTCGTCCAATAGAGATAACATACGAGATTTGTACAGGTCCGTTTACTGAGATTTCCAATTCGATTTTATTTCAAAGTTTTCGGCTCGTCCTGATACCTTACGAACTGCCAGATTTTTGTGACTTGTAATAGACTCTGACCTTGCAAGCTACCCGTAGATCGGCATTTAAAGTGTAATTTATTCAGTGCCAAATTTACTTTAGTGTTTATCCCTCGATGAGGCTGTAGCACTTGGCTTTATGTCGAATCGAATGCACGCGAAAAAGAAAACCTACGTGTACTACAAAAAAAGTTGCGAACTATAGTTTAACTATCGATCTGAATGCATGTCATCCAGAATAGGAGAACTCTTGAAAAATTTGTGAAGTTCTGAATGATTGGTTCTGCCATTCTCACACCAGCGAATTTCAAATAAATTAACAAATTGAACATTCCGAACAACGCCAGTTCTTTGTACAATGAACATATTCACACCAGTCATCAGGGTCTTATTTCCTCGCTCTACATCAAAGCAGTTAGAATTACGTATATTACGTAACATTTCAAGTTGTGGTCAAATAATTATTTTGAAGAAAGTGAAATAATTTAAATGTTTCTAATATTATTTGCATATTTCATGGCAAAAATTTGAAAATAATAAATAATAATAATTAAAATTTTGTCTGTCCAGATTTTTGGTTGAATTTACTGTACAAAAAAAATAGGTAGATTATATATATATATATATATATATATATTTTTTTTTTTTGTAATAGAAATACACAAAGTTCGATAGGGATTCGCTTCAAATGCGTTGCAGCGTGTGCGTAAACAGGTCTTTTCTACGAAAATATTCCACGTGTGTCCATTGTGCCAACATACGAAAAGAAAACAAACTTAAGACAAGGTCGGAACCTCATTGCTAAGACACTATGCTCATTAAAAACACGGTTTCTAAGCCCTCGAACACAGCTAAAAAAACGGCCTTTTCAGACAGCCGTACTTCAAAAAGTACTAACCGGATGTATGTGAAACTCAGATTGCGACCTGCTCTGAACTTAGATGCAGACTTTGCACCATTAAAATTATATGTTCACCGCTTATCGTCACGTAGTAAAAACCGTTCGGCGGGAAGCTTGCACGCTAGTTCAGCGCTTGGTTCGTTGAGGCGACGCGGCATTTGATGCGCGCTTCAAGGTCGACCTTACTGCTCCGTCGCTTTTGAGCCTCTCACGCGCGGGTAGGCGGCGCCCTTAAGGGCGTTCATGTGGGAAAAATGCATATTTTATGTTTGCACAACACAGTGTTCGTTTTATAGACGTTACTTGTGACTATATTTTCCACTCGCAAAAATATTTTATCTCTCATAGTCTTTCTATTGCGGCATATCAAAGTCAGAATTGACAAGTTACGGGAACAAAGGAGTAAAAAAATCAAGACTCTTGTGTGTGGCGGTGGCCGAGAGGTCAAACCTCTCGCCTCCCACCAAGGCGATCTGGGTTCAATTTCCGGCGGGGTCGGTCTCCGGATATTCGCATGTGGGAATTGTGCCGGACAATACCGCTGGCCGGCGGGTTTTCTCGGGGATCTCCCGTTTCCCCCGCCCATTCATTCCGGCACTGCTCCATACTAACCTCATGTCATCCCTCACCAGCGTTAAAGACCTCGTTGTTAAGCGCTGAACAAACATCTCTCACTCACCAAGAGTCTTACTCTAATGAAATAATTTACACTGAAATTATTTATTACGGGCAGTATATTAAATATTTAAAACATATAATGAAGTTATTTTGTCTTCCTTAAAAATTATCACAAATAAAGTAAATTTTCATCGTATTCAGATTTTTTAAAAAGTACAAAGAAATTTCTTTATGTGTTTTGAAATGCTTTTTGTTTATGGCCCATAGTATCTAATTTCAGTGTAAATTATTTAATTCGAGTAAGTAACTTGGATTTTGTTATTCCTATCTTCCCGTAACGTATAAATGTTAAATTTGTAATGTCGCTATGGAAAAACTATTAGAGTAAAAAAAATACAAGTGGAAATTGTAGTGACAAGTATCGTCTACAAAACGAACACTATGCCGTGCAAATATAAAATTATGAATTTTGATCACTTTGAAAGCATTTAAGTCAAATCTTGCTTATTGACATTTATAGGCTATATTATTGCATTTAAGCGCTAGGCGCTTAATAGATAATCAGTCTTCCAAACCATACTCAGAAAATACTTATGATTCTTTATATAGCCTGTGTGTATATATATATATATATATATATATATATATATATATATATATATATATATATATATATATATATATATATATATATAGTTTGTTTAAAAACTCAGAAATGGTTTTTCAAAGTTAGAGAAAAGGGGAACAAATAATTAACTGAAAAAAAAAATAGATATTACTAAAGGCACATTATCGATTGCAAAAAAAAACCCGCGGGAATATTTCATAAATTAGTTTCGTAATTCGTAATAAGGAAAAAGAAAATAATGAAAAACATAGTTTGTTTAAGAGACTGTAAATTTGGAAGACAACGGGCCACTGTAACAATTCAGTTCATTAGCTGTACCTACTTAAAATTTGCAGTATACTGAACACGTATAGCATTTGATTGTGATAATTTATATTTTCAACAGTGGTGAGTAAGTACGTTTTACTGCAAAGTATTTATTAATGGGCTTAATTCATTTTTTGATTTATCTTCTATTTCAAGATATGTAACAATAACTTTATCACGTTTTCCACGACACAACTTAAGTAATATATTACTAAGCTAAGCCGATTTTTACAATTTTTATACCGTCTGCTTATTTTTGAGATGTAACCACCTCGAATATTCAGAAAGTCCCATGATATTATGAAATAACAAGTTTAAATGTACAGAACTTTAATAATTTACTTCTGATTACAGTAAATATGTTTTTTCTGTGTTTTTTAGTTTTTTATTATTATTATTTTACTTTCATCAAGGGCCACTTTTCATGTTCACACATAAATGTAATGGAACCTTGTGTAAACATAAAAAAGTGGTATTTTCGAGATATTTACATTACAACATAAAGGATATTCTATAAATATTGACTCGAATTGAGATAATTCTGTTTCGTCAGAGTGGATTCAGAGTTAGTTGTTCTTAAAATAATTTATTATAAATATTTTTCTGCTGCAGATATTTATGAATGACATTTTAATAGTTTTATCTTTAAAATATCAGACGTGAATTCGTAAATGTTAAGAAGAAAAAGAAGTTGTTGAGGACAATGACAATACACGTTTCAACGTATGTAAAGCTCACTTAATTCTAATACACACTTATTTGATAACATATTAACAAGATTACGGCTAATATTATTCTAATCAAAAACGTTTTTTAACTAAGAGATTTAATTTCGAGCCTATCTTAGCTCAAGCTAAATTTTGAAATGCTGTTTTTATATGAGGGATTTCTGGAACACCACTGCGAAAATTAAAACGACATTAGTTACACGAACATATTTTGAAATAAGAGGCAGCACTTATTTAAAATACTTTTCAACACGGTTGAACGAACGAAGATTGTTTGTGAGTTTTATAAACGTTATCATATGAATCGCGAACACACTATCAAAGTTAAAAGTAATAGATAATAATTGGATGGTATATGAAATTGGTAAGCCAACGTGCAATTTAGTGTCACTTTTAAGTTCACCGGTTTTACAATTTTCGCACATACTTGGATAAGTATTATAAATCACGTTATAGCTACCGTTAAACGGGGTGATTAGAAACACTGAGGAGAATAGAAACAAGATTAGAAGTAAATTCTTAGCTTACACATTTTGATTTAATAATTACAATAAAACTATTGTTTGTTAACTGTTTTAACTTGCCTACCTAAATATTTAATTTTTAAAACAGAATTTGTACCGAAAATTTAGCTTTAAAATTGTGTTTCTAGTCCCCATAGTGTTTCTAATCACCCCGTTTTACGGTATCAAGAAAATTATAAACCTCTATTAACCAGTGTTTAGGCTACTTTATAGTGTTTCAGAAAACTAATTTTTATTTTAACAACAAAGCTTTAATAGATAATGAGTCCTTAGGTTTACAACATTACTCAGAAGTCTGACGAAGAAACTAGTACCATTACCAACAAATAGGTTTTATTATTTTTATAATTATAATTTAGTAAATACATTAAATATATTACTATCTATTTATTTGATGTACGCGTCTATTAATTATTTTGTTTTAAGAGGGTGAAAATACTGTCTGCTCAAATTATCTTCACGGACATTTGTTACAAGACAAATGGTGCTTTTTACTATAAGGTCTAGTGAAATGTAGTCAGACGATAATAAAGTTTCTGTCGTAGGATGCTCAACGTGGGGATTTAATGTCTTCAGTTTCTGAAGTGATCAGGCTGATGGGGCAGTTCCGAGAGAGATTTAATTAACGAGACACTCTCGCGCGACGTAAAAGACAGCGCGTGTCATGCGGAGCGATATTCGCTTGTGCAACTCGCCGCCATTAAGGCAGCTGTTTGGGTGGACATATTTTACGAGTCCGAGGTAAAGAAGTTTGGAAGTTCTTAGGGTGACCCAGGGACGTGCGTAACGTCTTCGTCTTTTCTTCTAGACACATGTCACTGAAATCTCACGCAGTCTTCTCGCAAATAATCCGCATCTTTGAGGCATTCATGAGCAACCGGCATTTTGAGCGTAATATCAAACGACGATAAACACGTTTTGATAGTGCCTATACTTTTCCAATATTGTGCGCAAAGATGTTCATTATTTAAAAGGACATAAAAATAACCAAAATTCATGGTTTAATAATTTTCTCAACAAAAAATTTTACCAAAAGGAAGACTTCTTGAGTAAATGGTGCATTGCAATTGATTTTGCCAAATAGTCAAATAAATTAACTGAAAAATAACTTTGAACACGTACATACATCAATAAAAATAAACAAGCAGTCAACATTTTCTTCGCGATAAATACCTCTTTGAAACGATTATCTACCTAGTGGTAATAAACACACGTTAAAAGCATAATTTTTATAGAATTAAGGTGTACAAATATTGAAATCCAACTTGCTTATCAAAATGAAATATGTAGCTTAGTGAATATGTCATAAATAGTTTCAAGAACATTACAAAATACGTAAAATTTAAAAATGTGTTTTATAAAATGGTAGAATTGAAATAAGGTTATGTAAAACTTAGTAACTAATGAAATATTTCCGAGTATTTTATACTTACTTAAATATATTTCCTTTTTAAATTATCGATCAGCTTTCATTATTTTCCAATTCCCCTATGCTCGAAAAAATTGTCTAACTTGGCTTTCGCGAAAACTCCTCAGGTAATAAATAATTTTATGTCAACAAAATGTACCCCACAATTTATATCTCATGAAATTAACATATTCTCCTGCACGTCCTACCTAATAAAGAATTGAGCAACAAACAGCACCTTGCAGCCACGTATTGCTATTTATGGTTTTTGCGAATATAACTTTTTAAATTCTAAAGTAGAAAAAATGTTGTAAAACCGTGAAATAGTATGTTAGAAATTGTGTTTACTGCGTGGCTTAATTTTTCTTAGCTAAATTTTTTATAATTGTGGCCTAAATAAAAATTTAATAGACGATTAACCATTTTACAACATTTTAACCCTTTCAAATATTCGGCTAGCTACTAAAGACCGTTTCCTTAAGAATTGTACGTAACGTTTTTAATATACATGCTCCTTTTCCGAATTTAAAAATTACATCTAGAACACTGCGCAAATAGGGATCTGTGGACTTAATAGTACATTGCGCTTAATTTAGCGCTGAAGGCATAATTAAAAAATTGCAGGTTTCTCAAAGCCGATTTGCAAAAGTAAAAAAAAAAAAAAAATTATAAAAGCAGAATCTCAAGACTAAAGTTTTTTTTTTTTTTTTGCCAACTCTCTTAGTAACAATTTTAGATCAATTTCTAACGCCGAAATCTTGTATATTTAATATTTAATAGTGGCACTACAGGCAGTGCTTAACTAATGCATTACGCTCATAAAGGTGTCAAATATCTTTATATATGGATTTTGTTCTGTAACTTTTCCATAGTGACATTCAAAACCGTGTAGTGTTCAGCTGGCGTTTAACGTTTATTTATCTGACACACACTATTAAGGCCCGGGTTTAGATGCAGTAATAGATTATTTTTTGCTTTTATGAAATTGATAGAAGAAAATTTTAGTATTCGTAACTCTACCGAAAAATCTATTCAAAATGTGCTATAGAACAAGAAACATTAGTCGAATTATTAACGAATATTTAAACCTTGATTAGTCATACAATTATTTATATATATATATATATATATATATATATATATATATATATATATATATATATATATATATATATATATATATATATATATATATATATACAGTATGTTACAAAAGGTACGGTCAAACTTTCAGGCAACATTTCACACACACAAAGAAAGAAAATATGTGATACGGAAACGCTTAGTTACCATGGTAGAGCTCAATTCCTTACATCTCGTTGATACACCATACTCCAGGGATACATCAGCGCATCAGGGATTCCATGATGCATGTATCCTCGCTCACGGAAGTCATTTTTAACATTTCATTTAAGAGCGTGTGTTACGTAATGCTGGTACTGTCCGTTTCCGTGTGCTCCCTGTCCATCATTTCATGTGAGTTGAAGAGACGCATTGCAGTCACGTTTACCTTCCGACACGTCGCCCATCTGTTGGTGATCCTAGGAAGTAACGTACATTCTAACGAACATTCCATTGGGTATTTGGAACAGTGTCTGTACGAAATGTTTTTTTTACGATGACATGTAACGAGAGGTAATGGAAGAGGCTCTACCATGGTAACTAAGCGTTTCCGGACATATGTCCATATCACATATTTTCTTTCTTTGTGTGTGTGGAATGGTTCCTGAAAGATGGCCGAACTATTTTGTACCATCTTTTATATGAGTTTGGCATAACAAGGAGCAGAAATTTCAAGTGACGTGTTTGTACTTTAGTGCAAGGTAAATAGGATTTTCGGTACAATCGCAAATTGTAAATTTTATTTTCGCAAAATTTCACAAAAGTGTAAAATATAAAATAATAAAAATGGAGACTGAATTACAGCTCTGCTGTTGCCCCTAGATGGTACTCAACCTGCGAGCGTCATTAACCACCATCCATGACACGGCGCGGGCCGCAAGGATGAAGGATAGCCTCCGGTGAAGGGAAGCGTTGTTGCAACCTTGCCCCGGCGGCTGTCCCCCGGACACAAACACGACGCCATTACGTTATATATGTATAAGCCCTGCCGCCTGCGCTACCCCAGCAGTCGGATTGGCCAACCCCTTCCTTCACCTACCCGTTCCTCCCGTACGACAAGTCACACCTCTGTTATGGGCGTCCACGTGGCAAAAATTAGTAATTTTATATTTGCCCGGCGTAGTGATCGCTTTACACTCGTAACTTGCGACTACGTTTTCCACTTGTAAAATTTTTTTAACTCTCATAGTTTTCCCATATTAACATGAATAAGTGAAAATTTGCAAGTTACGGGAGCATGGTAATAACAAAAACCAAGTGTCTAACTTGAATTAAATAATTTACACTGAAATTAGATATTATGGACTACATGCTAAAATATTTAAAAACACAATGTGTTTCCTTTGTTCTTTTAAAAAATTCTGAAAATTAAGACAGTGTACTTCAACTATGGCAATTAAAAAAAAATACAAAAGGACTGCTGTGTGTTTTTTAATATTTTAGTATAAAATATGGCTAATCAGCAAATAATATGAACGTCAATTATTAATGAACAAAGCATACTTCCGCAACATTCGTCGGCAGAACGTTCTTCTCGGTTCAAATTGTGATAAGGGTAGAGAAGGTTTTCATGAAGGATTTTCCACACAGTCATGTGACTAACTCTTTCTCTTGCTGCAATTTGCCTTTTGCTGTTGTGTAAATTGTCATATACGTCACGAATAACATGTTCATCAAACTCAGTGCTTCATACCCCTCTTGGTCTTCCAACATCTGAAACACATGTCTCGAATGAGACGGTCTCCCTCAAGCATTGGTAGATTCTTGTGAAAATTCTTGGACGAGGTATCTGCCTGTCAGGATACCTGTCTGCATAAAGAACATGTGCTTATAAAGCATGCCCGTCTGCAAAACGGTTCATGTAATACCTATCAGTCTGTTCACTCACTGAATACATGTCCTTTAAATACATATACTAACCCACACACACAACGTACTCACAACTCAATTCCTTCTCTCACATTACACGTATCAACAATGCACACAAAAATTACAAACGATAATACAAATGTAGTTGCTATAAAAGTATTAATAAAATCGTTATTACTACATGCTCCAAGTATCTACCATTAATCTCCTACCTAATTCTTAGCAGTAACATATTTTGCTGTTACGAATCTACAAATAACTACGTAAGTCTGAAATAAATAGTTTTCGAACTCAAATCCAATTACATTTTTGTATGTTTTTTTTACAAGGAACGCATCACCGAATTTTTTTCGCACCAATAAACAAATGCTTCAGATTTTTAAAATTTTTAATGAGTTTTCCGGACAAATACCAGAAAATTAAGTAAAAGCTTAACGTGGGATATTACTGAATTTTGGATAAGGTTTGTGTAATGATTAACTTCTCTAATTTTTTCTCCGCAATTTTGGTTGTATTTTAATATTCTTCCGTGAAAATTTCCCGGAAAAAAAGTTAAAAAAATTCCAATGGGGTTTCATACATTTATGTTGTGTAACCTGCGAATATTTCTGACTTGGAAAAACTTAAACTTATCTTTTTATACCCTTCCTTTATGAAGACACTGCAGTAAATGGGAGAAAGAATGAGTAAAGTGTTAAAAATATTGAAAACAGTCTTCTGAAAATACACGAAAATTCTTATAAACCTGAATAAAAGAGCCCATAATTCCTACATTTTTTTGTCGAAAATTTGGTTCTTGAAATACGTAATGGAATTCCTGTTATTAGGGCAATCTTAATTAAATATGAGCATTTTAGTGAAGTAATATCGGTTCAGTAAAACTGCGTACCGAACGACTGAAATAACTGAACGTGAATAAACGGCGCCCGAAGAATATGCGTATGTTCTATGGCGTGTCAACTAAGAATCTGGCAGATCGCAAAATTAACTTTCTGTTTGACGCTAGCGCTGTATGAAGTCGTCATCGTCGCAAGAGGAGGTGTCGTAGTTTCCCAGACATTTATTAGCTTCCCCGCCGTCTCTAATTCCTGTCTGCTGCCTTCCACAGCCGTCTCGCACACGGTGGAAAACTGGATTTTCGTCCGGCCGCCGCCAAAGGCAATAAAACGTCCGGGGCGGCACTTCGGATTCTCGCCTTTCCTCTGTGTAGCTGCGAGTTAGTCCTGACAGCCCCGTGCCTGCCACTCGGGCGAGATAACTGTCGTCTCGTCGCTCCGGTCGGCGAAAGGACTACTATCATCTGGGATCGGCGGTGGGATTATGGGAATGGGCACCGAGCCGTTCAAGAACCAATCCATTTACTGTCTCACACGCGAAGACTTGTCATTATTATTGGTTGCTCACGATAATTCAGATGTTAACATTTGAGTTCATTTCAATCTCTACACACTGGGTTGTTACATTACTTAAGCTGGTTTGTTTACATGATTGAGAGATTTTGGCCAGCGGCGGTAAGGGGTGACATGAGGTGAGTATGTAGCAGCACCGGAATAAAGTGGCGGGGTAAACGGGAGATCCACGAGAAAACCCGCCAGCCAACGGCATCGTCCGGAACGATTCCCACATGTGAAAATCCGGGGACCTACCTCGCCAAAAATCGAACCCGGATCGCCTTTGTGGGAGGCGAATGGTTTGACTATCGGCCACCGAGTCCACTTGTTTACATGAAAAGGTAGGGGGAACTCATTAATTATCTGAAAAAAAAAAAAAAAACTAACTACACTGAAATAAAATTTTTGTAGGAAGTCTTTCCTGTAAAATTATGTTATAGTAAGCACACAATTATTTTCTGGTGGCGACAATTTTTTAGTGTTATCAACAAAATATTTTTTATAATTATTATCGGCGAAACTTAAAGCAGATAAACGTGGTTGATCATTGAGTTTTCTTCCATCCTTTCTCAGTCATTAAAACACTGTCAACTGACGAGCGGTGTGTTCTTTTCCCTTTAGACCTTTTGCAATTAGCTCTAGTATGGTGATTGGTCTTTGGTAATCCCTTACATGGAGTAACACTTTCCCGGTTTCTTTTCAGACCCCGCAAATAAAATGTGAATTGCGATAACCCCTGTTTTACACATCTGTCCATCACGTACGTATGAAAAAAAATTAACTAATTCCGTTTATAAGCTAGCTATATTCCGGTGATAATGTGTACGATAACAGCAAAAATTTCACTTTCATTTCCCACTATGTGAAACTATAGGAAACAAGTAATGAGACGAAAATATCATCATAGGTGAGCCATACAATTTCAGAAAGTGAAGTTCAAAATTTGTGATAGTAAATGCCTGGCTAACGATCAGCCCTGTTGTGGTTAGAAAAGTTTCACATCGGGCTATCATGAATTTTTCACTTGTATAGTTCAGTGTAAAATAATGAAATTTTGCACAGTCACACAAAATTAAGAAAGTGAAATTTAAACTATTTTATAAGTGAGTACAACTATATTATTATTTTGAAACTTTTGACACATTTGCAACCTACACAGAAATAACTTGTTAATAGATGAGCATAACATATCAGAATAATGACATGTTTATCTCGGCAAATGCAAATTTTGTGTTTAGTTTTGTCGTATGTACTAGGGGTCAATTATTTTCAACATTATGCCATAATAATTACAAAGCAATCCGAATAAACGCAAATGGAGGAAACCTCTCCACCTTGGCCCATGAAGCATAAAACAACTTTAAACTTAATAATGAAACTCTGCAGATAACTATATATTAAATATTAAAATGTAAAATATTGTGTCGTAAAGACAACATTGGGAGAGTTTTTCAAAGCCCTCACTATTACGTATGTGTCGCAGTTTCTTCCAGCGTTTAAAATTATGCCCAAAACAAGTGTCTTATTGAAATTACGTTTTCTTACAAAAATATGTAAGCTGGTAATTATAAGCACCTTTTATGTACTGTATTTAAAATGCATGCCGATTTTCTGTAATATGATTTTAGTTTGAATTAAAATCTACTGCGTAAGTTATGACAGTTTGTGAATGATAAAACTAAAATACACGAAAACAATTGAAAATCTAATGTCCTTATTTAAGAGGCATTAAAAAAATTACTTTATTGTAGCTGAATTAATGTTGATTCCTGTCCTTGTTGTCGCGTCGAGATTAAGTGGGTGCATTACTAATCCTGCGAATAATATTATTTATAGATGATAAGTTGGCTTCAGAATAAGTTTACTTGTATGGTTGATTTTGTATTATTTGTCACTGCGTTGTTTTGCGTTAAATTAGTTTTTGATATATGTCGCATATTTATTTTTGCAGCCTGCTGCTGCTTGGCGATTTCAAATCGGGTTCGTCGTGTTGCATTTTGGTTTTATAGTTCTACGGATTTGGTCTCTTAGAACAGGTTTTCCGGGTGTGAAATAGCAGTTTGCATAATAGTTACTCTGATGTGAATAGTATGTATTTTGTGCGACTTTAACAAAAGTATGCGTTGGACTTAATGCAGAGAAATTACAACCAGACCTGACTGAAGGCATGTTTTGGATCAAGTGTTTGAATTACCGAGCAAAGTAAAGTAGTAGCCAACAAATGGACTCGCATTCAGCATGTCCCTGGTTCGATTCCTGAACGGGCCATCCCAAAATAGTTTTTTTTTCAATGGTGCTACGAAATATTTTTAACAGTTTCTATCACGCGGGTCGTTGCACTAACAAAAATGTACTTTCGTATTCGTATTCGTATTCAAGCTCGGTCTTTTCGTAACGGTAAAACGTTGGACCGACATTCGAAAGGACCCGGGTTCGATCCCCTGTTCCGACCATCCTGATTTCGGTTTTCTACCCGAAATCGCTCCAGGCGAATACTGGGGGCAGGTTAAATATCGCTATTGAAAGGTGCAGCGCAAAATTTGCCCCTCCGCTGCGTTGCTTTGGTATTAAATATACAAATACGCAGGTGCAAGTGGTCACGTGACGGCGCAAAGTGCCTGAAAATCTGCGACTAGCAAATTATTCGACGCAGGTCAATCTGCGCCTTTCGCGCATGCGCATTGGACAACTTTTGGGTGTGTGAAAATGAAATAACACAAAAGTTGGATATTTTTATCTGTATCCAGTGTTCTATGGACTTTAATTGTTTAATTTTACTGTACACACATTTTAGTTTTTAATAGTTACGAAGTACGATAAAAGTACGAAACTGAAATGTTTTTTACTAAAGAAGCCATTAAAAATGGACAACGATTCATTAGTCTTTCCGCGGAATATGTTTTGAGGGCATTTTTCCGTGGCACGCGACGAGAAAATATAGTTGGTTTGTTGATGAGGTTGTTTGTACCCTTAAACACTTTGCGAAAAACTTTTAGGCAGACGATAATGTAAATAAATAGCGAAAAAGTTTTGCAGGTACCTGTTTCTCTAATTTCTTATAACAGTGAAATTACCTCTCCATTTTCCTTGCACATCACATCTTTATCGCCGACTTGTTTCTACATTACACGTGATTTACATTTAAGAATGATTCTGTTGGGAATCTCTTTATTACGTAAAACGGGAGGGCTAACATTTTAGTTTAAAGTCTTTCGTGAGACTGTTGTTTGCTGTCTACACATATCACAACTAAGCCTTTCTCGGTGAACATTGACATAGACCTACTTAAATTTATTGCAGTACAGTTATAAGAAAACCACTCGTATTCACTACACATTAGTACTGAATTTTTTTTAGAAATAATCGACGTATCACGATTTGATAATTTACGACTCGTTGAAAGATGAATGCCACATGTATAGTCCATTAGGTAGTAAGCCTACACTCACAAATACCATGCCACACAAGTTAAAATAACTTACGTGAATTTAAAAACTAGGTCACTCAAATTAATACCAATACAATTATGAAATGTATACATAATTTTTGCTCTAATCGCATCACACATTTCCCGTTAGCAACATAAATTATGCAAGAGCTGGTTTCAGACGAAAACCACTCTGATGTATTTCAGTTGTGCTAAGAAAATACTGCTCTCCATAAGTAAAGCACTTAATTCTTCACGAACAATCTCATTCAATCCACTACACTGAAAGAACTACGACATTACGGAAATATATTTTTTCACTTTAAAATACAACTACAACATTTACATTTATAATGAACATTTTGTGACAATTTTCCTTCATAACTTGATATGAATCTACACTTCTTACATCCTTGTATTAGCACGAGAAGGCTACATAATTTGAGGTTACGAAAAATATAACCAAAACATTACATTTAGCGCGAGAAATTATTCACTGTTACATGGAAGCTATATCTGCAGGTAAGCACGCGGATGGGCAGACAGTTTATGCCGTCCAAGTAGCAGTGAGAATAACGCCGTGATGATATTTAATCGGCCCCCTGGGATGATTCCTTAAGCCCATGATCTTTCATTTATTTCAAACAATTACAAAAAACTCAAATATTTTTTAACCAACTGTTTTGAAAAAAAAATTTGCGACTGTGTACAGTCAGTCATACGATACCCAATTTTTCCAGAGTGTATTTAAAATAATGTACCGATTTCAAGCAAGAAATTATTTTGCTTCATTTCGGCTTATTTTCACATAGCAATTGATTATTTATATATATCCGCACGATTTGTTTATGTTTAAGAATATTGAAGTTTGTTTGTCTATGTATATAATAAGTATCTTTGGCCGTAGACGCCTCGAGCAGTGTTATTTTATTACATGTTCCTGTTTTTGTAATGTATATTGTAATAGAATGTATCAGTGGTAATGGTCTCCAGGTTTCTACCTATGAAAGTAGTTTCACTTGATCACCATCGCGTACTGTGACCTGGTTTGCCGTGCTATCGACAGTGACTAGAGGTTGTAAAATTGGATAAGAGAAGTGATGTGTGCGAAGTTTGGAACGTAGAGAAAAAAAAGAATGTTCGAGAAAAAAGAAAATGAGGGGAGCTAAGTAAGACGACGGAAGGGATTTTCGACGAACGTAGCCTTCGAGAAGGACGACGAGGCTCAATATGAAGAGGTCTGCCAAGAAGTCCACTGTATCAGTAATGAATTGATACCGGATGGAGGCAAAACGCCGAATGCAGTGAACTTCTCGTCGAGAGCTATCGTCGAGAACTATCTTCGACGAGGTCCGCCAGGAGCGTCGTCGTTCGGGGCCATTGTCCAGGTTCTGAGGGCCGCCTGCAGAGAGTTTCACCCTATCGCCGGTGACCAGGGCTAGTTTCGCACCATCCAGAGAGACGAATTCAGGTCCTATTCCGTCGTACTGGCCAGCCGACCCGACCTGTTGCCCTGTACAACTGATTCAGCCATCCCAGGGGCGACGTCTTTCAACTGACGAGGTTTCCCAACCGTAGAAGAAGACGCCCGGTAAACGACGACATCCAGAATTTACCAATTACTCATAAACAACACTAGCCATCAACAAGCTTAGACTAATATTTAGAACTGGAGTGCCTATATATTTCTCGTATCGCATTGAGCTACCAATAGATTAAACCCACACATACCCGCCGTGTAACGTTATAATCCAAACTGAGAAGCCTATATTAAGCTTGCTCCAGGGGATTCAATTGTATTTCCTGTAGTATTAACTTTCTTTTGTACAAATGAAATGTGAATAAATAAATAAAAAATAAAATAAAAAATAGTGACTGTAAGAGCCATATCCAGAATTTAACAGTCGGTCGCTAACGCGGTAAACCAGGTCGTGAACTCATATATTTTGAATGGCCACACCATCATCACTCGTTAACGAATGATAAATGTCTCAAACAGACTTTGCTTCTTAAGGTAGTCTAGTATTGCCTGGTATGGTTCCCTCCGAGCATTACCACTGAGTAGGAAATGATAAACATAAAAGGTCAATTAAAATTATAATAAAAAGAAACCTCGTGTTATTGCTCTCTGGGAATCGGGCATGTTTAACTCCACTGAGGCACAAACTGTGTTCTCAGACAGATATACAGGTTTCTTGCTATCACTGACACTTTTATGAATGCTAGTCAAATTTTCATAGCTATTTATGCTTGATATGACTTGCGTCTTGTATAAATATTAACTTAAATCTGCAAACAGTAAAAATACTGTAACATCACAAGTTTGCGTTTAAAAGTTACTACATAGAAATATTCATAAAATGTGTTATTGTCAACTATAACTTAATTCCGTTTAAAAATGAAAGCTACCTTGTACGCTGTAATCTGCACAAATAAGCTTGTAAGGGCATATAATATTTTGAAAATATAATTTTTAGTGATACGTTCATTTTCAATTAAATGCAAGTATTAAAGCATAGCAGACCAATAAATTAATGTTTAATTATTTTACAAAAATTATGTTTGATGTAGCTGAAAATTTGCGAGAGATCACTCACCGAATTCGTAATTAATGAAACATGTTATGCATGCACTTAACGGACAGCGTGTGTAAATATTTATAATTTATTTGTTTCAGACAGAACAATATTAAGAGTGATGCTATGATTTGAAAAAGCCACTAAATTAATCAGCAGTTTTTATAACACGGTAATTTTAGTTCATGCGAAAACAAATATATTTATGAATACTCTTGTAATGTCAATAGTCAGTCAACATTATTCACGTTATACAACCGCTTTATACAACAGCGACTTCCAAATAATAATAAAAACGTCTCATTCCAGATTTATTGTGTTTATTTGAACGTTGATATGTTATAAAAATCTTGGGAGTAGCAAATGGATGAAAAATATAAAGTAAATAAAGTGGCTATATTTCTTAGTGAAACTAATAATATTTAGTTTTAAATCACTGCTTCCTATATTCTAATAGGCAGGTATGATTTCATGTATAGTATTACGTTATTTTTGGAATATACAGAGTAGGCTCCATTAGGTGCACTTCATCCTAAGCTTACATACTCCATTAGGGACACGTTCCATTATCGCAGAATCCGGGACTTTCTACAGAAAGCTTTCGGCGAGCAACAACGCAAAGCGACAGTTGCGTACTTCACTCACTCGTTATAAGTACGCACACTGCCCGTGCGTAAGCGAACTCTGCTGTATATTGCTGTGCGTGTGTGTATCGAGCACACGCTTACTTTTAAGTGCTACTTCAATTTGAATATACCCGCGGAGGAGAGTGAAATTAGAGTGTAAATAAATATAAAAAAAAAAATTGCGCAATTTTTAAAATTAGTATCACAGTACTTCAAATGTGTTTCTCAGAACAAAACTTTATGCAGAGAGTAAGATAAAAAATATCCATAAAACATATGAGCGAACTTTTTACTTTATTTATACGCTCGGGTAAACATGTTGCAATTATGAATAATTGATAGATATTTATGCCTTTACACGAAAGACTTTCCGGTATCCGTTGGTGTAATAAAATAAAAAGTGCTGATTTAGTAAGGGACCTACCTGTATCCCCCATCACTAAAGTAATGTTAATGTGATCGTAAACAGAAATGTTTTAATACGTTTCATGAATATGTTTAGAATTCTTAACTAAGAGTTATTGTAGTACGTAATTTATTTCTTATACAACGAATCTACATTTCAGATTTTACTCGCCAATAAAACCATACATTAAGTAATGACTTGCATGTGGCATTATAATAAGGGCTCGTAATTTTAATCCCTACGTGTTCGTACAATGTATATTGATATTGTGACTGTTAATCAAATAACCGTAATTTTTCTAACACAAGGTACACTTATCTACATTACGCTCAACTGTCCCTTATTATTGTCACCCACACCTCAACTAATATGATCAGTTAATAAAGAGTAGAAATACGTTAATATTTGACTGCGCTTTGTTTCTATACTTGCATATTTTAGAACTAAAATGTAGAAAGAAGTTTGCTAATAATATAAAAATATACCAGGACCTCAAAAGCGCTGTTTTAGGACACCGTTTTGAGGATGAATTACCTAAAGGCAGTGCTAGCATCTGTCCGAGCCATTGCAGGTAATTAAGTGTATGCTTCACATAGTGATAGAGGCCGCAGATGTACGCAATATTTCATCTCGCAAGTCGATGGTAAATAATTCGTAAGTATTGCAGTGAACTTACCATCAGCTAGCTCACGTCCTAGTGCCGAAAATGTTATTGGTTTAACTGGTAGACGCAGGCGCAGGTTTGCCAAGACCTTGCGGGTGCATAGTTTCTGAATTATTTTGCCACTGGGGCCAGTTAGAAACTTTGACGTCGGCGATGTCTTCCTAGGGGAGTGTTTATAGCGAAAACAACTCGTGTTAACGGTGAATTATGAGAGTTAACTTGTGTGGATTAAGTCGTTGTGACACCTGACAAAAAGAATTCTTATAACTCGTTTTAGAACCTTTAGAAGACGAGTGACTTTAAAAGTGGAAAATTATCATGGGCAGGGCACAAATATCCGTTGCAAGTGATACGTTGGCTACCAGATGAAACCTTTGGTTGAAATACTGTTTTACAAAGAATAATATATGCAGATCACGTAATTTTTGTCGACGTAATAGAAAATTTTACGTGATTTATGTACGATCCATTACAACGTATAAGTTGTATCTATACGTTCTTTTACTTGTTGCATTTGTTTCTTTTAATGAGTGTAATTTTTCACAAAACGTGTATATGTTTCTTAGTCGACTTTTTACTTGTTACATTGAGCTATAACAATTTTATTTACAATAAGTCAAAACACACAAGCATTCAAAATAATTATTTTACGGTATTTTATAGGTCATTCCACTTAGAATTTATAGAAATTAATAATTAAAATCAACTGAAAATGTTTTAAGTAAAACGTCTATAAAACATGTTATTAATTTGTTGCGTTTATACAGTAAATTAAATACTGACGAATTCAATATTTTTATAGATAATCATACATTTAAAATAAGTATTACAAATAATACATAATTGTTAACTTACGATACAATAACAAGTTCACGATCCTTAATTTACAATACCAGCACTAAATGACATAATTTTGTTGCAAATGTCACGGTGAATATCTTTTAAAATGATGTAATCTGCAAAAATAACATTCCATGAAAACATTCAATTTACTGAATATAGTCGCCAATTTTTCAAAAAAGACATTTAAGTATAACGAAAGATTCTCTTTATTGTGAACCCTTTCAAACGAGAAGACAATGGCGGCACCAGCAGTCGCTTTCTCTATAAATCGAGAGTCGTGTCAGAACTTTCAGTAATTAACACGAAGTTTGGGGAATCGACGCGAAGTCCCAACGTAAAAGGAAATTGAAACGCGCGGAACACACACACACATCTCTGGAGGGGTATCGCATGAAACTGTTTGAGCCGCTTGAAACGGAATTTATCGGCGAGTCAGAGAGGAATTTAGCAGGCGCTTTGTGATTCCTTTTGTTTGATGTTCTGCGAGCAATAACAAGGTCTTTCGCGCTGCGTGAGGTGGAAATATCTTGTGCAGAACTTCTGTCTCTTATCCCGCATTCTCGTTTTCTCGCGAAGCTGGTTTTTGTTCAGAGAGATATTAATTATACTTTCACGACGGAGGCCGTAACAAATATCTAGACGTTGGTAAGCGTTTTCAACTACTGTTATTTATGCATCATGAAACAATAGTTTTATGCAGTTTTCTGAACTATTTTCACCGGCACCACAGAATCAATAAGTAAACAATTTGAACGGCTAGCCATTTTTTTTCTTTCAATTCATCACACAAGTCACTTTCTCGCTTTTTGATATTCTGCTAGCGAAGATAATTTTTCAGGACAAATCGTATGACAAAACGGGCCTGTTTTATAGCGTTCGGAAAATTTATTCGCAACAGAATTTCTTTAATTTTTTGCAATGCGCACTATTAACATGGCTCATAAATTTGGAGTTGCCAGAACAAAGGCGTTTCCACATCTTCTCCGTAAAAGTATTAACCGCGGTGAAAGAATCCAACGATGAGACGGATTTTCTACCTGCAGCATACAGAGAACTTAAGTTTTTTTGTGTTGTTTTATCTTACATACTAAATACAGAATAAGCAGTAGACTAATCAGTTTTTTGCGCGCCGAAGACCAGAGTGGGCTGAACATACAGAAGTATATTTACACAGCTTGACGGCGAACAGTAATCCCATAAGATTAGAGCTATGGACCTTGAATAAACTAAAACAGATCAGAAATACCCAGACCAGAGAAACAACGAGGGTTATACCTGCCGAGTAAGTATCTTAAAAATCAACATAATATCACAAGATTAGCAAAAACCTTCTTCAATGAGAGAGCAGATAACGGTGTTAGAAGAGCAGAGTTGGTAGCATGAGGACCGGAGGGCGAAGAAGTCGGCGTTGTTGAAATACCGAAGTCGCAGGGTTGACAAGGGTGCAACCATCCCTCTAGGTTGTGTGTTATTATTTTATTAAGGATTCAAACTACCTGTCAAGATGGCAGCCCTGCCGACATCGCCGAAAATGGGCCTGTATCCGATTCCTGTCTAGGCCGCCACCCATCTAAAATGTCGAGTAATGTACACGTGAGCTACATTTGAAGTTAACATCCGACTAGTTACAATATGTAGGATTTCCCCAAACAGAGCATATACGTGTTGAATAGAGTAAAACTTGATGCAAAATATTTGAATACTTGTTCTGTCATTTATAACAAACAACCATTCCCTATTCTAGTCACAGTTAGTATAGATCTTTAAAGGGCCGCCTACCCGCGCGTGAGAGGCTCAAAAGCGACGGAGCTACAAGGTCGACCTTGAAGCGCTCATCAAACACCGAATCGCCTCAACTATCCAAGCGCTGAACTAGCTTGCACGTTTCCCGTCGAACTGTTTACTATGGGACACTAAGCGGTGACTATATAATTTTATCTGTGTAAAGTTTGCAACTAAGTTCACTGCAGGTTGCAACCTAAGTTTCACAGACAACCAGTTAGTATATTTTGAAGTACGGAAGTCTGAAAAGTCCGTTTTTAGCAATGTTGGAGGGATCAGAAGCAGTGTTTTAATGAGCATGGCGTCTAAATAATCAGGTTCCGACCTTGTCCGAAGTTTGTTTTCTCTTCGAGCGTTGGCACAATGGGCACACGAGGCATATTTTCGTAGAAAAGAACTGTTTATGAACACACTGCAACGCATTTGAAGCGTGAGGTAGACATACGCCTTAAGGATGTTCACGTGGCAAAAATTCAAAATTTTATATTTGCTTCGCATAGTGTTAGTTTTACAGACATTACTTGTGACTAAATTTTCCGCATGTAAATATTTTTTAGCTCACATAGTTTCCCCATAGCGGCATGCCAAAGCCAGAATTTGCAAGTTACAGAAACATAGGTTTAACAAAAACCAAGTGACTTACTCGAATGAAATAACTTACGCTGAAATTAGGTATCATGGGCACTATGCTAAAATATTTAAAAACACACATTAATGTTTTTTTGACTTTTTAAAAATATCCGTAAATGAGGTAAATTTTCGTCATTTTCGAACTTTTTTAAAAAAGTACAAAGGAATTACATTGTGTGTTTTTAAATCTTTTATCATATAGCTCATATTATCTTCTTTCAGTGTAAATTATTTCATTCGAGTAAGTTACTTGGTTTTATTAAACCTATGTTCCTGTAACTTGCAAATTCTGACTTTG
>PNEQ01129149.1:103069-130790 GCA_003012365.1 Medauroidea extradentata
AATTCGGCCTTGGACTAGCGAGAGTTTAACGCAGTATAGAGTTAAGAACATTATGTAGGTCTACCATTTTTGTATTTAAATTTTTTATATATGTACTATATTTTTATATACTACTGTAATTCCTAATAGCGGACACTTCTCAATACCGGACATTTTTTTATGCACCAGAGGTGTCCGGTATTGGGAAGTTTCACTGTATGTGCTACACAGGTTGCCTACCTGTCGGCATTGCCACAATGCTCCAGCTTTTGAGTGCCTCTATCTCAGAAATGGTTTGTCTGAGCGTGTTCAGACAAGTGCGTTCCATATGTACTGGTTGTTGAATAATCGTCACTTAACACGCTCATTAACACAAATTTCATTGTGATATTACGCCCATACTATTGTCAACAGAGGCGTGCTTCATACACTCATTATTATTAATTTAGGTCTGGTTAGCTGTACGCGCAAGTTTTTCCACGATTTACTTTCCAATCAGTGTGTCTAAGTATATATATACTGTATATATAAAACACACATAAAAACAAACCTTTACATTTGTTTTCTTCCATAATACACAATGTCTATATGCTATTTATGAATATACAAAAGTGGTCCTTTTTCCTTAGGACAAAAGGACCAGCACAATGTCTATTGGCAGTACAGTACACACATATGCTCGGTGCTTCTGTCTGACAACCACACTCATACATAATTTTACACGAATAAACAATTGAAAAATTCTCATTTCCTGTAACACAACTACTACTTTAGTAATTCACTGAATAATCACATGCAATTTATATTGCAATACTGACTACAGATGCAACAAAAATTCTAAATTGTGAGTTGTTGCAGGAATAAATAGGTAGTTAAGATGTGTGGACTCACTCAGGCCAAGCATTGCAGAATTATCTAATTTAATCTCGACTGAGTCTTCCAGCTGATTGTTGATAAGCAGTGCTGATCTGACAGTGACCAGCTTCCTGGCTGAACCTTCCAGAGTCACTTCAAACACTACACGCGCTGGTCCCGACACGTGAGTATTCTGCATCAACAAACATACCACAGTCACATACACATGTCATATACAAACTTGAATGAAAATAAGATCAACATATATCTGTTAACAGAAATACAACTTATTTTAACACTTACATAAATAACGTCAGAAATAAAAAAATACACAAAAAAAAATTAAATTAAGAAATTTCTACTGTTAGCATAAATTATGGTCCAAAACAAACTACTTTCTATTCAGAACCAACTATTTCTTATTCAGACTACATTTACATTACCAATTAATTTTAAAATCCTATCACTACTAAAAAAATCAAAAGTTACAAATAAAGCATAGTAGGTATAAGATATGTCTGTTGTGCACACTTTCTGTGTGATAAAAATAAAGATCTACCAGTAATTATTATTTACATTATCCATAATAAAGAGGTATTACTTGGCAACAATTTTTAATATGATTCTTAACAGAAAATGTTTTGCAAGGCATCTTAGGAAATCAAATTCCAGTGTTATGAAAATGAAAAAGACAAAAAAAAAAAAAAAAAAAAAAAAAAAAAAAAAAAAAAAAAAAAAAAAAAAAAAAAAAAACAGAATTAACTGTTGTCAACAACTATATAACATGATATACATACGATTCCGGGAAAAAAGACACAAAAACCAGAAAATAAATAAATTTATAAAAAAAACTCGCTACAAAAAAGGGCCGAGGATAACAATAGCAACACGCTGACAAGAGTCTAGAATGGATGTAACACAGACTGAACAACAATAGAGACATAGACGAAATTTAGCAGGCGTCTCTAACCAACGACAGATGCGACGTGCAGGGAATGGAGATGTGTTCCCTTTTTAAGGCACATGCACAGACTGAGGAACTGCTCACTGTTGCATAATGAAAAGTAAGGATCTTCTGCAAGAACGATTGGTTTTCGTGTCTTATTTCTAGATACTTCATTTCTTTATTCAATTCCACAGTTGTATATAGGTTTTACGATTGTTGAATACAGAAATTACTGACCTTTACTGTTTTTTCCCCTTATGGGCTTTTCTTCCACTCACCACATTCAGTCGAAATGACATAAGTACAAGAAAGTTGTAGCCTAATGCAGGAATTGTACACATATCATTTTGGATTGGCTTAACAGCTAGAAAATTTTTAATAAAAAAGTCTTCTCAATTTCTTTAGAACCTTTTCTAGGCTGCCCGAAGGAGTAAATATATATCTGCATTTTCAAGAAATTTTGTGGACTGACTGATTTCATCGGGTTTATTTAACAAGGGAAATTTACATTTTTATTGTAACGAGTTTTCAGCATTCTCTACCAAACATTAAAAAAAAAAAAAAAAAAAAACTGCTCCAGGAAATGTATCACGCAGTTATGAGCTACACGACTTAATTTTTTTTATATCTTAATTGCAATACCTACATTTGAAAATCCAAGAATGGAATGCTTAATTTGTATGTTTTATATTTTAATATGATTTATTTCCGGTTTTCACTGACTTAAACATGGTTATAGAATCTGAGGTGTTTAGAAAGTAAAATATATATATATATATATATATATATATATATATATATATATATATATATATATATATATATACACACACACATAGACACACACATGTATATAAAATTTTTTCCTGTTCCCCGAATGAAACGAAAAAATTCTTGGACGGGTAAGTAATGGGATGAAAACGAAGCACATATTAAATGATTTAAAAAAAAATGCAGCCTTTCTGTGTCGCATTTATTCTGCCGATTAATACAAACTCTGGTTGCTTTGAGCAGCGAAAGAATAGCATAAAATGACAACGAATCATCCCATTAATTCCACCTGCTACTAGAAGCGCTTCACAATAGTAAGAATCTAGGTTTAACTAAAACGATGGTTGTTTAAAATATTTCACTATCGTAAAGTACGACTTCAAGTGACAGTAATTCAAAAGTTTTCAACACTGAAATGCGACGCGGATAAAACCTCTTCTAAATACAACTATGATATTAATGCAGAGATAAGGCTATGATTTGTTAAAATCCAAGCAGAGAAATTAGTATATTTGTATCAAACAAATTTGACCTCTTTTTTTTTTACTTAGGTTACGTTTATAAACACACGTATATAACTAACATACACTTCAATTATAATTTAAATATGGCTAGTATTTTTATTTAATTTATAGCATTTAAACTGACAGTTTATGAACATGCCTGATGGGAATTGTTGAAACTAAAAGTAATAAATTACCATCAAAAATTGTAAAATTACCTGAAATGGCAATAAGTAAGTTGTAGTTTTTAGTACGCCACTAGCTCTTAAAAAGTGATTAAATGCAATGTTCCATATAAATACAGTAAATTGCGTTAAAATAGTCGTACGGAGTCTGTTGAAGTTTCATTGTATTCAGAATCGTGTGTTTAATCTTACTCGATCACAATAATTACTTTCGTGTAATTTATATTAAATTTAGTGTTGCATACTGGCGAGAGGCGAAGGGTTTGAGAGGAGTTTTAAGTTTTTCATGGTCATATAACCTTCACACAGTGGGGAAGTGAGAAAGCTGTAAACATGAGATGCTGGCAAACCCGAGGCCTTGAATTGGTGTGGGAAACATAACTCATAGGTTAAAAAGTAGGTCAGCGCAGGGTGTGGCTTCACCTTCCCCCTGCAGTGAAATTTAATATTAACATAACTATTATTCATCATAAATTAAAGGGCTTAAATCTTACTTATAAGTTCGAGTACACGAATGTCAACCTGTGTGAAAATAAATATTAAACCGACATGGAGAAAAAACCGGGTTTAGTTTTGCCGGTCGTCCAGAGACTCTAGGATTGGTTGGGAGTTCAAGGGGGTGATTTAAGAGTTTATAGTGCCGCGAAAGCGTCGGTTAGAGAGCTTGAAGGGGACTCTCGTCGTGACCATCACGAGTCATCGCGGGAATTCGCGGGAGTCCATGGATTTATTTGGAGACTCTTGCTGTGGCCGCCACAAGAGGAGGACGGGCCCGGGAACCGCGGACGTTCGCGGGAGCTGCATGTTGGATTAATATTGTCTTTATTCGCGGTCGTCACCAAGGTGTTGACGTAATAACAGTTGCCACGATCGCAGGCGTTGTTGGCTGCGAATCAAATTTCGGACGTGTCTATATTATAAGACTCATTTCTCTTCACTAAGTGTGGACGCTCTTGGGTCGCCGTTTCTTTGAGACGCGGTGATGAGCGATTGTTTCACAGAGGAAACTAAGCATGAGTTTCATAAAACTAAGCACTTATAATATCTCGTGGGATTCTTCGATTGAATTTCGAGTTTTTAAAGCATCTAAAAGAGAAATAATTTCCAGTGTCGTGATTCAGTATTTAGTAGCACGTATCATAAAAACCTGGAATATTTATCCAATTCATATAAATATTTCTATCCAAATAACTATATCAAAATTGCATCAATGCCTTAGTATAATAAAGATTGAGTATAGCTGCATTAAGGATAAGATATTTGTTACCTGTATGGTGGAAACTGTTTACAGTTGAAATTTGTTTACAGTTTACCTTGTAACAAATTATTCGGCATTTAAGCTATAACAGGTTAATTTTATAAATGTAATACATTTAGACACGAATTTTTTACCTTACTTACGAAAATAAAGGCATTAATACACCTAAACGGAACAACTTCTTTTTATATATAATGTTTATTTTTTTTTCTTAAAACTGCGAATCTCTCGACTGTATATTGTAACTAACTTTCTAATATATGTGATTTAAAAGTTCATGCATTTGATAATATGTCTCTAAAATATGTTTCTTGTTAATTATCACTCAAATAAATAATTTTACATCAGGTTTTTTTAATTTATGTAGCCGTTAAGGTATTTAATAAGTATACCATGGGAAAATGGTATTACCTTCCAAACCCTTTACTACTCTACTAGATGTGAATGTTTCTAATAAAAGTTTGTCATAGAAGAGTAACGTTCAATTTAATTGGCCTTTAATTGTTACCACTAATTGAATAAGCATGGATTTCGTTAGACCATCGTTTGATAAATTTTAGTATAGTTTAACGAAATCATAATTACTTTAAACTTCCTGAGTTACATATGACGAAAAACATGTGTTCATTCTCTTCAATATCGCTCTATTTTGCACACCCATCTGGACACATATTATTAATGCAATAGTTTAAAATAATTCGTTTAATATATATATTCTATTTTAATTAATAATTAACTTAATTGTAAAAGAAAAACTGATTTATCAATTAACGTTTAATAAATCTCGCTAAGACGATATCTGAGTGTTTACCGACCGAATGTTCCCATTTATGTAGCCTAACCATATTTGATTACGTATGTGTATTGTGGGCGTGTGGACGGCGGAAGCAACAAGAGAATCGCGGAAAAGGGTGACTGGGTGAGGAATTTACAACCAACTAAAAGAGAGGGAAAACAGGGTTAAGGAAAACAATAATTTGTACAAGGATAAAAAAAATCAACTCAGATAAATAATACTGACGAAGGGCAATATTTTTTTTTTTAAGATTATCATGATTCATAACAAAACCAATAAATAAAAAAATACACAAGTTAAAATTTTTCCGATGCATGGAATTGGAATTTTATGGTCCTTTAACTAAATTTTTATTTTCTGATCAACAACTTCAACACAACATAATTAAGCAAAAAATTTGTTATTTTTTTAGTTAGTATAATATTACGAATAGTTAAAAAAATCCACTGAACGAGGCTCGTAAATTCATTGGTACCTCTGATGAGACACAAATTATTAATTCTAGTTACGTGAGTTATATGAAGTCCAGAATAAAACGATGGCATAATCATGCTTGAATATCACCTTACTTGAATCAGATTATGATCACAGGAGTGTAAGCAGGGTAACAGTCTTGACATACCACAAGTTCTAAGTATCTAGACTGCTATGGGGCTTCTTCACATTACGCGCACACTCTAAGACAACCCTGGCCTTCTAATGCTCCTCTCATTTGCGTGCTTAACTCAAGATGTGCAGTCGTAATTAGCTGTTTCTGCATCGTCCTTGATTACGCCGGATTTCCATGTTTGAAGTGCGGGGAGAAAATGATTTACAGCTGAAGAGAGATAGACGTAAGTTATCGTTTCACCCATCATATTCCAGATACATAAACTCATCATTGAGCACATACGTTCATTGCCTTCATAGAAGAAAAATAAATGTGACATCAGTCCAAATCACAGCCAAAATAACACTCATGAATAAAATTTTTATGATCCGAAATCATTCTTTATTAAATTCTCAGTTTTAAAACAAGAGCTGAACATTAGAAAATTAAGTAAGAACATTTAAGTGGGTAGTTTTATAGTTACAATTCTAGCTAAACTGGGAAATGAGCTGCAAAATTACTATTTAAAAAAAAATAATACCGACTGACGTAAAAAATAAGTATATTAAATTTATGTCACCACAGTACGTTTGTAATTTTTTTTCGGAAACGTTTTGCAGTTGAAAAAGCATAAAATTTGTTAGTGATATGAAAATTAATCGTACAAAAACTTTGGGAACCGCGGTGGCCGAATGGTCAGACCATTCACTATTCGCCTCCGACCAAAGCGATTCGTCTTCGATTCCCGACGGTGTCGGTCGCCGGATTTTCGCACGTGGGAATCGTGTCGGACGACGCCATTGGTCGTCGGGTCTTCTCCGCGATCTCCCCCCCCCCCCCCCCCCCCCCCCCCCATCGCGAGGCTGCTCCATACTCGCCTCATGTCACCTCTCACCAGGGTTGAATACCTATATGCTAAGCGCTGACCAAATCTATCACTCACTCTAATAAACAATTCACAGATACATTTGGCACAGTCACAATCTCGAACTTTAGTTTATTTATATGTTGTTATGAGCGGTTGTTGTAGAAATGTCGCGAACAAAGGTATATTTTAAGACATTTTGAATTATCTCGACTTCTTTCGAATTTGACTCGTCTGTTTACAGTGAAGCAATATGATTACTTTATTTACGACGTTCTTTGTGCCACATATGACTACATCCAGTAAGAAATACATATTCGACAAATAAACGTGTTTATTCTTCAGCTCACATAATAATGCATCTACGAAGAAGGACGATAGTTTAAGTAGTAAATATTGTGTTATTTGTTGATCCTCGGTTAAAACCCGCGATTATTCTTTTTGCTGATAGTTTCTCTTCTGAAGAACACAATATTTCGAGGCACCAACCACCTCTTTTCGCAACTAGAACGTTTCCTTTCTTGCAGCCGCTACTTGGAAGCTGCATCTCGGTCGTCTGTGCCGTACAAGTTTTTTATTTGATTCAATTCCGTTCTCCTTCAAGGTTCCATGGAGAGAGAGATATATATATATAGGAAGGGAGAGTTCCCGCCACAATTTCTTGTAGACACGCTGAAATGCCGCCTCCGTGCGCGTTCTTGGACAAAAACCTAAGACGCTTCCAATAAACTCCTTCGTGTTTCCTTACAGCAGGTATTTGTGACGTAATTAAATGTCTTTCCTTACAAACTTTTCGCAATCAATTTGAATTTAGTAAACCCCGCGTCGTTTAAGGATGTTCAAGTGCGAAAAAATCGTAATTTTATATTTATATGAAACAGTGTTAGTTTTGTAGACGATATTTGTGAGTACAGTTTCCTATTACGAAACAATTTTAACTTTTACAGTTTTCTCATAACGGTGCGACAAAGTCAAAATTTGCTTCTTCTGTTGCCATGTAAATAGTCAAAACCAACTGACCAACTTGAATAGAAAAATTCACTGTGATATTACATCACATGAACTATTCAATACAGTATTTAAAATACCATTAAGTAGTATTTTGATTTAAAATAAAAATTCGCAAATGTACACGAAAATAGTTTAAAATTTAGCCATTTTTTAAAATACAAAAACAGTTCAAGGGATTGTTTAAAAATGTTTTATTACGTAGCCCGTGGCATGTTATTTGACTGTGAATTATTTCACTAACGTAAGTCAGTTGGTTTTCACTATTTGCATGGCAGCAGAACATGCTAATTTTGACTTTGACGCACTGTTATAAGAAAACTATGCGAGTTAAAATTGTTTAGTGAGAGGAAATTCTACTTACAAGTATGGTCTACAAAACTAATCCTTTTTAATATAAATATAGAATTATGATTTTATCGCACTTGGACACCCTTAAGACGACGGAACAGAACTCTCGCTTGTAATTCAAGCAAGTGATTGCTTAAATCTGAGAATTGAATGTGCTGAATTTGCCAAAAAGTAACTTCTCATAACAATATAATTTATATTACTTCTTACAAAATAAGGAACAATAAAACCGTAAATATACGTACACCGTTGAAATTTTTATTTACTTACAAGAGCGTCAGATACAAATGTCTAACAATAGCATACTAAATATTCAAATAAATCAAAAGAAAAGTCGTTAACATACAAATAGATTTTCTAGTAAAATATTTTTAGGACTGGTAGTTACCCATTTCTTTGAAATTCTTTTCTAGTTTAAGTTATACATTTGTCAAGGGGTTTTTCCATTAGTTTGTTCTTTAAATATCTAAAAATCATTTCATATCTACCATCCAGACATCTTAATGTCATAAGATGTTACATTTGCTGCCGCAAAATATGATAATTGTCATTTTAACCATATTACAATAGGTATACAGAGAGCAAAATAAAAATCATATTAATGAAGTCATTATTGTAATTTTATTTTAAAAAACTATGAAATCAAAGTAAACTTAATGAATTAAATTTCAAGGTAAAATAGTTTGTGCACAATAGTCGTTTAATAGTTTACCTGTGCGGTTAGATTTAAAAAAAAAAAAACTATAAAAATTATGAGTGAAAATAAAATTATGATACATGATTTGCATTAATTAACGAAACATTTAAAACAGTAAATTAACTTGCATGTTCGTGTTATGTAACCTTCTGGATGTATAAAATGAAAGAGTTAATGGCGATTTACGTCTCTAGAAAAAAATATACTATAAAAAAATTCCTTTCACACCCAATGAATTTCTCCTTCCCAGCAAAACACAATTTCAAAAGAGTTTTACTGCCGAAAACAAAAGAAAAAGTTCATTTTCTTCAAAGTTTATTTCTTTGTTTTATTCATTTTTGTTTAAAATGTATCAGTTCCAATGAAAATGCAATAAATTGAACATAAATGGCTGTAACATAACTGAAATACATATTTGAAAAACAGTGACAAACTTTGACGGTGACCTCCGTGGTGATCAAACAGCACCTAAGTGTGTTCACGTAGGGAAAAGTTACAATTTTATATTTGTTTGAAAAATATAGTGTTAGTTTAGTAGACTTGTTTGGGAGTACATTTTCCTCTAACAAAAAACATTAGCGTAACCAGTTTTCCTATAACGGCATTTCAAAGTAAAAGTTTGCATACTTTTACTTCATACAAAACTTGAAAACCAATAAACATTATGAAATGAAATAAATCAAATTGTAACAACAGGTCCCTTGCTACTGCTTCAAGTATGTAAATACCCATCACAAAATAAAATTATATTTTAAAAGAAACTTCTAAAATTTGCAAATATTTTTGTTACATTTAGCTTTTTTTATTAAAAAATATTTTGTATATTCTTTAATCCGTAAACCGTGACATGTTAAAGTTGATGTGATTTTTTCAAATGTCTTACGTTAACTGGTTTTCAAGTTTTGTACGAAGCAACGATGTGCAAATTGTGACTTTGAAATGCCTTTATGAGAGAACTGGTTGAGATTATTTTTAATCGTAAGAGGATTACGCATTCTCAAGTAATGTCTACAAATCTACCCCTAATTTAATCAAATATAAAATAATTACTTTTTCTCCACTTGAACATACTTAAAAAGCTTTCACGCAGAAAGATTTTCCTGAAGAATGCTACATAAGAAGTGTTCTTCGCGAAATGAGAATATAAAATTCGGAACATTTAATTGGTATATTTTTCCTTAAGTGGACAGTAAAAATTACGCTTGAAGAACTTGAAGATGCTGTGAGACAAACTTTCAACTAAGTTATGCTCAGCGAAATATCGCACAGGTCCTGACTGCGTGTAATCCCTTGTCAGAGCATGCCGCTACAAAGGCTGATCCTTTGGACAAGTAATTGTTCATAGCTCAAGAAAACTTCTCTGAAAAACTATTGGTTAGTTTATTTATTTAAGTTTAGATTTTTTATATGGGTAATTGTAGTCGGAAACGGGAATATTCGGCTTCCGTGTAGAATGTAATATAGTTTGTTACTATTAGGTGTTGTATTATCGTATCCATGATTCTATGATAACTCTTTGTTACCCTCTATGGTAATTGTATTTGTTTTATAGTGTGATGTCTTTTGTTATGTACACTGTGTATCAGTTGTAAAATAAGTAACTTGTAAGGAATAACAAAGTAGTTGAGCATACATGATGAAAGGCCACGGCCGTAGAATAACAGGTCTGGACACTCGCCTGGAAACTTGACCCCCTTGTTGTTTGGCTACAGTTCACCAAGTTACCGAGAATATTGTGTTTTACTGGCGCTTCAGTTAGGGCGGTCGGACTAAAACTCCGCCCACTTCCCTCCCACTAAGATAAACGATTTATCAAAGCGTAATTTTTATCAATTTACGAAATACTTCCTTCGCTCACAAATTTAAGAAAAGGCTCCAGCAATCTTTATTTACTTTATGAATTAACAATGGAAAAAAAGTGGGCGGAGTTTGAGTCCAACCACCCTAACTTAAGGGCCAATAAACCACAATATTCTCGGTAACTTGTCGAACTACAGCCAAACAACATGGGAGTCAAGCAAAATACATTGGTTATAGATAGGCGAGTGTCCAGACCTGTTCTTCTACGACCGTGTGAAAGGCGTAGCATGATTATCACTAATACCAAGAAACATAAGAACATTCGTGACAAAACTAGTTGACAAGTGCTCACACTACTATGGACATGCTACACGACTCGTGAGGCCCGGGAGATGACAGGTTTAACTCGGAGGTTAACTCCTTAGTGGGAGACAAGGTGATACGAGTTAATATTTCTCCGCCAGGAGCAACCCCCGCACACGAGGCGAGACCTAAGCCACTCGGTCCAGACTTCGCAAGGGGGAACTTTCCGAACCGGATCAGCGACTCACAAAGGGGCTTCCCGTCCGAGCGCCCGGGACAAGGGGTTTGCTGAGCCGTTCAGTACGTCGTCGGCCCGGAATTAATTTCGACTTCGTGAGCTGTATCTCACAGCGCACACACCTCCTCTTTCAACCCCTTCGTCTTACCAGAAGGCCTTCCTTCCGCAGTTGCCTCAAGAAGCCAGCCCGCGCCCCGGGATAGGTAGGGACACTTGCAAACAACTGCCAATTGGCGCCCGCAGGCCCGTTCGTCCACAGACTTGTGTCCAGCCAGCTTCAGTTTTGTGCTCGGGTCTACGACCTTCCATTTCCACACAAGCATGATCGAGTTGTTCCATCATTCAACTGTGATATAAGCTCTCGTATTACAACATTCAACCGTAAAAGATTTTACAAATGTCGTTTAATCGAGAAAGTTACTTCGAACTAACAAACGTTAAAACTATTAAAAACTTAATAAGTTTAAAAAAAATCCTAAATGAACACATTGATACATATTTATATATTTTAACAAAAAAAAAGTTGTAATTTAAATTCATTAAATGATTGCCACACCAAGAGGAAAGTTTTAACATTTTATTCGCCCATATTTTGTTTTTTAACATCGAAAATTTTACGATTACTTTTTTTATCCAAGGGTTGTAGCAAACGGCATGTTTTTTTCTGATATATATATATATATATATATATATATATACATATATATATATATATATACATATATATATATATATATATATATATACTTTAAAAAAAATTAAGTACAACAGGTAATATTGATCCTGTTCTATTTAAAACTGATTAATTGAGAATACATATATTTATCAGATTCTTCATCTATGCTCCACAACTGCGAGCTTGTGTAGAAACCGCTATAGATAAAATTTTATTTTTTATGAAATTAGTTGGCTTTGGGGGCATTTTTCAAGAAGAATCCAATCTTCAGCACTACTGAATCTAGTAGGTTACTAAAAAGATTTACTCCAAACATTCGTGTTTTATTGAATAGTTTTCTTTACGTACATCTTGGATATAGCTTATTTAATCAGACACTTTGTGTTGACTAATTTTGTAATTTATTTTATATTATTGAAGGTAAATAAAAATAATTTTATGACGTAATCATAATTACGTTATTACACTCTCAAGTGTTACCATAAGAAAAAAGATGACTTCCTTTCTTGAATTTTAAATGTATAAGGCATCTTATAACTGCTTAAATATTGAAATATCTTTCTTTAAATAAAATTACATTTAATAATTTAATTTTTTCCGTGAATTTTGTGAACAAGAAGTGTTGCGGTTCCCCGTAAAATATCATTCATTAGAAATATTAGAACCATTTGTGAGATTACATAAACTGAAATTTGTTTTTAAATTCATCACGTGTGAATAACGTTATAAATAATTCAAAATAGGGAATGTTCCAGAAATGTCAGATGGCAAGAACACGCGCCTCAACTCATACGCATGGTTTGATGTTGCATGTTTACTGTGACACCGGTTTTAAACAAATACTAGTGAAATGCGTTAGTTAAACTTTACACGTTGCAGACATAAACTGTCAGCACACTTTGTCCGTTTTATGTTCTCCGGTTTATGACAGAAACTAAAACTTAAAACACAGACAAGGCTTTCGTAAGTGATGCGGAGAACGACGTCATAACATTAGCAGTTACTTTCTAAAGTTGCATATTTGTGCACTGTACAATTTTTTTCTCTGTTAGGTAACGCAGAGTTGCGCATAATCTGTACGTGATAAAGTCCCTTCCAGAATTTAAAATAAAAAAAAAAAAAAACTCACGGCGAATTTCTGGAGCTAAATTAGGTAGGGTGTAATAACTTCATTGCCGTTTCCTCTCACGGCCGGAGATACTCCAGCACCCTACCTACCCGACTTTTTAATACGGCTTCGCTTTACGGTACTGGCTGGGTCTTGTTGGGGGGGGGGAGGAAGGGGTGGAGTAGGTGTGGGTAGAGGGGACGAGTAAATTACATGCAAACACCAAGCTTGCGGCTGCAGCTGATAACACCTGGTTATCGCTCGTGGGCACGTCAGGTTAGCCAACTACGGGAAAAGAGAGTTAATTCTTGCCCAGTCTGCTAGCTGCGACCAAGAATTTCAGGAAACCTGCGTTAGTTAAGGGATCCGCCTAGCACGCACTTCAAATACGTTGTAATATGTAGGGGAAAATTTTCTTTTCCCACAAAACTACTCCAAATGTGCTCATCTTGTCAATGTAGGAAAAGAAAAAAAACACGTCGGACAAGATGACATGTTAAAATATATATTTGGAAGCATTTCAACATAGCTAAAGAACGATATTTTCAGACTGCCGTACTTCAAACTGTAATAAACGAATATATACGAAAAACAGGCAGAATCGTGAACCGAACTTCGGTTAACTTTTTTGTCAGTGAAATTATAAGCTCACTGTTGATTTCCCATTGTAAAAGAGATCGGCGATAATATTGCACTCCAGCTCATTGCTTTGCTCGCTGTGGCGACTCGGCATTTGATGCGCGCTTCAAGGTCGCCCTTATAGTTCAGTTGCTTCTAGGCTTCTAACGCGCAAAATCGCTCGAGGTAGGCGGCGGCCTTAAGACTCGGATCACTTGCCACATTAAGTTATATTATTCTTCGCTAATAATTCTGAGGAGAGAAATATGAAAGCTGTTACAATGGCGGAAATTCTCATTACTTTGTGTTACTGTCAAGGAATATAAATTTCATATTAAAGACGTAGTTTGATAGTTTTCACTCCAGAAAATCCTAATACATTCACTATTAGCTGAACTTACCGTGGCCTAAATAAACGTTTCCTGTTCAATTGTCACGCCTAGACTAAAACTTTCGGTAAATAACATTTTTACTACAGTTTCTGCTTTGAAATTAAAAAAAAGTGTAAAATTAAACTATTGAATATGTCGATAATATGATGGCCATTATTTTCCATTGACATTTCTTTGTATTTTTCCGAAAAAAAAAAAAAAAAAAAAAAAAATCTGACAGAACAATTAACGATTTAATTTACAGTTTTATTCATTTCCCTGTAGTGCAAGTAACTTTACTAAATATGTCTTAAATATAGTTTTGAGTTTACGTAAACTAAGTGTGCTAGATATGTTTTATCCTATAACTTGGAAATGCATTCCTCATATGAACATACAGTTTTCTTAAGCAGAAGAACAAATTGCTTAGAAGAAAATAATAAGCTGCTATTTTAACTGTCGCGGCGAGTGATTACAGACCACCATCGAAAATCTCAGCAATAATTGATATCGATGTACATTTTTGAGTAAAAATAGCGCCCTTAATTCTAAAACAATGTCTTTTTCACTAGCTTTTATTTAACTTGCAATGTTCGTATGTATATAAATGAGTTGTCCGTTTCAAAATTTGCAAACCAATTTTCAACCACTTGCTGGTAGGCAAATCCGTTGAGCTGAAATTTAGCATACTCTTGTAATTCTGGTAACAATGCAATATTATTGCATTATATTTCACACACACGCACACACACCAACACACACACACACCTACACACACACACACACACACACACATATATATATATTAAAAATATGTAAACTTATAATAAAAAAATTACTCACTATTATTTATGTGGGTTACGTGCTGAGGAACTGAATGACAGGGGGTGACAAACATGCACTTTCGCTAACGTGCCAATTTCGGGGTACTGGGCACACCCCGTTGTTTAATTAAATGCTTTACCCTTCCATTCAGGAATCTCTGGGAGGGTGGACGAACATTTCTTCCTGTCTCGTTGGAACAACATGAATATACAAACAAAACAAAATAAAAAACAAATGAAACATCAACAAAACGAAAAAAATGCACTGAAAAAGGCTGGAAACAAATACAAGAAAATTAATAAATTCCAAAGATTTAAGACTATAAAGTAAAAAAAAAATTGTATAAAACAAAAAAAAATATTTTAAAATAGGCTTTTAAAAAAATTAGAAACTTAAAAAATAAATTAAAGTTACATTTGTCATACATGTATATAGTAGGTACATTACATGTTCAGAATAACCTCTCTCTTGGTAACTAATCACCATAATATATGAGTACGTAGATAGGTAATTTACAGGGACGTATATAAATATTGATCTTTTCAAAATATAAAAATGTATATATTTATATACATACATGCATACATACACACACATACGTCCCTATGGCAAATGTAACCAACATTATTTTTTTTTTATATTTTTTGTTTACATTTTTTAACAAAATCATCTTTTTAATTGTTTTACTTTCCTTATTATTTAACATCTACATGTATGAATATATGTAAATTTAGTTACAGGTAATATAGTTTTCTAAATTTAGTCATCTAATAAACGCTAGCTTATAAATTCCAATATATATTTTTGCTAAAACAACAGTTAAAATTGGAAGCAAATTTGTACTTTGTTTATTTTAATATAAGTTTTTGTTCAGTTGAATAATATATATAATAATAGTATATTTGCTCTCGTACTTTTTCGGATATTTTTTATGTGTTATGACAAGTTTAAAGTGTAAACATGAATGTACAATTAAAATTATTACATCTTAATATACATGTGTAAATATACATATGTGTGGGTTATCTTATTACATTATAGGCAAATATATAATTAAAAGTTCATTAAATATGCCCAAATGCACGACATTGGTAAATGAGAATTTAAAAAAAAGCTTGGGTATTGTTTAATTTTAACAGTAAGTCAAGTAATCGTTACGACTTCAAGTTATAATTATTTTTTTTGTATTTCCAGAATCAAAAAAGAGAATGTTTTGAACGTAAAGAGTTTCAAGGCGCCTTTCATTCTAGATACAGTTATCTTAATACAATTAATTCAACATTACGACCGATCGAGCATCCTGACTTATTTTCTTAATATTTTGAACTAAGAAAAGAACAGTAACAGTCGAGGTGTCGCTATCAACGATCGATCTTGCCTCGCATTCAGACTGACACAAATTAAGCCGTTTACTCGCCGAAAACCCTTTGCTCTAATTTTCAATGCTCTAGTTTAGTTTTAGTGGGTTGCATCGTCATCCTTTCAAACGGCCTTTGTGGCGGGAAAGGGGCAGAAATCTACAACCTGCAAAGTTTTTATTATTACTATTTTTTCCTAGTCTGAATCGTATGAACAGTGGGTCAGGGCAAGAGGCCAACTGTTACGCAGGGATGGCGTGAATATGAATACTGCTATTTTTTTCCTTTCATTCCTCGGGACGTGAATTAGAATGGGAGGCGGAACGCGCGGCTACAAATTATTCAGGAGATTATGCAGATGAGGGGTTGGTGGCCTCTCCCGCGCCTTCAGCGGAAAACTGCTCTTGCGCCGAAAAGAAAACAGACGCGCGCTGGGCGCCTTAGGTCATACCTCGAGACGGAGTTCCACCCAACCTACCCCCCTCCCTTCCGCTAAAATTCCGCGAACAGGGACTTCCAACACTAACCGAGAGCTGCAGATGGTTCACGCCGCGTAAAAATAAAGTTAGCTGTGAGTCTTTACTACTTGTGAGCTCGCGCGCTCACCTCCAGTGTGATTAAGAACGACAAAATGTGGTTTCAAACGACCGACCTTGGTAAATTGAATACTCATTTTCAACCTAATTTTTCATGAGCTCTCGTCACTATTCAAAATTAACACACTTATCCTTTAGTAACCTATACATAATCATATATGCAACGTGAATCCAAAACATACCGACAAGCGGAAATAGAAAGTTTAATACAGGGAACCCAATGTCCAGGTAAAATAGGAAGGACTGTAGACGATTCGAAAGTATGAGAAAAAATTACACATTATTGTGATATTTTGAAAACGGCTTACATGACAAACAGATTTCTGGTTACCAATTAATGTTACTGAAGTCAATAGAAAAGTGAGGGATTTGTACATTTAACACACCTCAAACATATTTAAATGGAATGGCACCACCCTTATATAAAAAAACGTACGTGTCAGTGCAAATGCTATTTGTCACCAAAAACAATAAAACGTCGAAAAAATTAGAAAAAGAAATGTCTGTTGCAAAACTTTCTAAATCTCATCCTTTAAGGGTATTAATTAAATTTTTTATTTCACGGAGAACTGCTATTGCCTACTAAGCATGCTAGTGGAATGCGTCCTTCAACTTCGTGTGTGGTAATATATTAATGAGTCATATGCAGATTAGGTGGGATTACCTCACTTTAACGAGAAAAAAATAAGAAAATTATAGCGTATCAAAGACAGGCGTACTCCTTCAGCAGTGTCACCCAGAGACTGCGTGAAACAGACACGTTTAAAGTGATCGGTGGCTCTGGTCACCCAAGAAATGTACGTACACCAAATGTGGATGAAGAAGTTCTCAACCTTGAGGAGGAAAACCCGTGAACAATCACACACGCCATTGCCCACGGAGTGGGCGTGTCACATTCAACTGTATGACGTGTTATGCATGAGCACCTGCTACATGCCTACCACGTGCGGAAGGTCCAGACGTTGTCACCAGCAGATTTCGCTCCTCGTCATGCGTTTTCGCAGTGGTTCCTGCGTCAGAGCACAGAATATTCAGACTATTCGTCCATCGTAATGTTTACTGATAAAGCGACATTTACCCGAGATGGTTACTTTTAACAGCAGGAACAGTCACATTTGGGACGACATCAATCCTCATGCAACTGCCACAGTAGTGAACAAGGAACAATTCTCTGCTAACATCTTGGCGAATATTGTCGGCGACCATCTCATTGGACCGTACTTGATGCCGCGCCAATTGATTGGACACATGCACTGCCAATTCCTGCAACTCACATTGCCAGAATTCTTTGAGCATGTGCCGCTTGTGGTACGGCAACGTATGTGGTTTCAACACGACGGTGCCTTCCTACTTTACACACGAGCTGTACGTACTCACCTTAACACAGCATTTCAGCTATAGTGGATTGGAAGAGGTGGACCTATTGCGTGGCCAGCACGATCTCCAGACCTTAATCCACTCGACTTTTTTTCCTGTGTGGTTTCATCAAGGTTCTGATGTACGACACACCAATCGAGTCGGAGGAAGGCCTGCTAGCTAGGGTAACGGCCACCTGTGACAAAATTCAAGATACACCAGGTGTTTACGAACGTGAATGCCAGTCTTTGATACACTGACTCAATTGTTGTAACGAAATAGGAGGCCACAATTTTGAACACCTGTTGTAGAATTTCTTATTACAGTGTGATATGACATTGGTAGAGCACAGACGTGCATTAAATATCATATTTTATGTATCGTTAAAGTGAGACAATAACTCCTAATCTCTTTATGAAATTCAATAATGTTTTACCACACACAGAGATGCAGGACGCATTCCGCTATGGCGCAGAACAAAACCAGCCATTCCTGGTTGCATAATTAGCAGGCAATAACAGTTCTCTGTAAAAAAAAACATTTAATGATTACCCTTGAAGGACGAGATTAAGACAGTTTTTGCAAGAGACCTTTATTTTTCTAATTTTTTCGACGTTTAATTATTTTTGGTCAGAACTAGCCCTTTTTTTACTGTCAATAAGGGTGGTACCACCCCATTTAAACATGATTGAGATGAGTTAAATGTACAAATCCCTCACGTATTTATTGATTTCGGTGACACTTGTTGGTTACCAGAAATCTGTTTCTGTCAAGAAAACCGTTTTGATATTATAACGATATTTTGTAATTTTTCTCAAACTTTGGAAGCATCTACTGCCCTCCCTATTTGACATGGACCATGGGTTTCCTGTATCATACTTTCTATTTCCGCATCGCGAATAACATGTCAAAGTTAGTCGGTATGGTTTAGATACACGTTGTATATAATGTTGTACGATGATATATTATGTGCAAAATGTGGCAACACAGCACTGCAGTTATTCCCTTATTGCACTCCGCAGATATCTCACTACTACTATTCTGACGTGTACGTTATGAATACAGGTTAAAATACAAAACAGTCGAAAAACGATTCTAAGTTGACTTGACGTAACACACATAAAGAAATATCTTGGAACAGGGCGTAAGACGGGACTATACACTTGCAGTGTTGCCACATTGAGCGCATATAAAATGTCATCGCACAAAATTTTGCCACTTAGATTTTCGTTTGAAATTCAACCCCCGAATTCGCGAGGTGTGCCTATTGTGTGTTTGTTTGTGGACATCAGTATATACATACATATATATAGGGCTTACGTATGTATACACATACATATGCATATAACTAGATATGCATACACACATATATGTGTATATTTATTTATTGTGTCAGGTAAGTGGACACATGTTCAAGCAAACTACGGACAGACAGCTACAAACGGCATTAATGGATGAAACGTGGTAGAGCCATAAAATGTGCTCAATTACACTATCAGAAGCGATATCTAAATTATAAGTTTTTATTTCTGTTGCATCAATTTCCATTCGAAATTAATTATTGCTTTAGACATTTTATTTGCAATGTTTTCCTTTAAGTATATTAAAATCCGATGAAAAAGCATTGAAAGTAAATTGAGGGAAATATAAATTTTTGGGAAACAATAAATAATGCAATTTTTATTGCATGTAACCAAATTATTTTAGCCGGTTAGTACGAAACACATTATTTTGGGCCGTTCCTGAAATGAACTTTTTCTTTTTACTGTGAGCTGAATTGACTGTTATGATTGTTGATTATATTTCGCAGAAAAGGGCGAATCCAATAATAAAATTTGCAAACCTGCACTTCCAATGGCAAAAATGTTACTCAGCCGAGTATACTCGCTTAGATGATGTAACTTGCAACTAAAATAGCTTTTGATAAAATTAGTTCTAAATATTAACACAATTCCACAAGTAAATTTTTAGGCTCTATTGTACCAACTTTACAGTATTTTGAGAGTTTTTTTTAAGAACCTTGAGTTGTTTTTAAGAGGTAACAAATTAAATTACTCAATTCACTACTTTCTAGCTTTCGAATATTTTTTTTTTTTTAACAAAAATATTTTGTAATATTTGTGAAGTCCTTATTTCTGCTATCTAGCGTGAGCATATACTAAAAGTGTTTGTAAACGGTTCATGTATAGTTACAAACCAATTTGTTTCAACCTATTTGACTAGTGCGCTGTTAGCAGTTCACTATATTTTGTTGAAAATTTGTTGATACATAGGAAAACTGGACCGGCCATTGATGCCACAGAAATTTATGGTTTCGTGGTACCAATTTTAAAATATAGCAGGCCTAAATGTTTTAACATTGAATTATTTTTTTAATTATGTAAGGAGTAATTCAGAAGAAAATCATAAATATAAGCGTGAACCAAATTTTCTGTTTCCTATTTTGTCAATGAGAACGTTTTTACGTACTGGCCGAAGCCACATCAAAATTGGGATTAGTGAGAGTCTGTCAGTTCACAACATTTTTGTAGTCTTACCTTCTTTCATACATTAGTGATAGTTTCTTCATTTAAGGACAATGTGCAGGACACAGAGGAACAGGGAAGATAATTTTTTGATACGTGTGACATAAAAAAATTTAATAAGAAATTATTACGAAAAAACATTTAATTTTTTACTATGTGAAACGTATGGTTATTTTATTAAATTCAGATTGTAAGCCTAGTACAAATATATTTATTTTTACCTTGGCTGAATATTTTTGATAGAATTCAGTGAATTCTACTGTATTATGTGAAAACGTAAATGTTACCGTCCATTTCGAAGTGTCTTACCAGCCTAAATACCATATCGACATGTGTCTTTGCCACTAAATGGACCCATTGCGTTCATAAAATTGTTTGGGAACATATTAAGTTTACAAATGGGTTGTAGTGTTTGTTGTTCTTGAGAACTAAAATAAGAACCAAAATATGGCTGTAATTAATATTTATGATATGTACGTGAAATCACGGGTACTTGTTAACTTCATTATGCTATAGTGCATATCTGCAGCTACACTTCATGTTTAGTGATTGTGAGTCTTTAACTCTCGGCTTCTTAGGCTTCTACCCGCAAATTACAGACGTATTGTGTTATAGTAACTTCATTCTCATTGGCACAGTCAAATGAACAACACCTCTGCTCAGAGACAAACTGCCAATAACCATGAAACACGGGTACAGATATCACGTAACGCACTATATCAAGTAGTTGTAAAATTATTTTCAACAAAATCAGCGCCGTTATAGTTAATATAACTATTATGTTACTTTTTGAACGATTCTTGCATTGGGGAACATGTTACAAACTAAAGAAGTATTTTGGACATACGAAATTGTAGCAAATGGTGTCTCACAGAAAACCAGATAATGCACACAAACATACAGACAAGTAAACAAACAAGAGGACTTTATTTGCAACTGGCGAAGAAAGGTAAACTTATAGTCTACAATTCCACAAGGAATTCAGTCAGTGATTTACGAGAAAATAAATAAGCAGCCAAGCACCTAAAAACAAACCAAAGAAAAAATAAAAAGTAACTCGGATTATTTTGCAAAAGGAATTCCGTCAGTAAGTTCGGAACAAAAGACAAAAAATAATTACAACAAACAGACAAAACAAAACGAACGACAAAAAATTGGACGTAGACAACACAGATCCCTTGAGGAAAACTAACTAAATCAAATAACACAGAAACAAAGTTGCAAACAAAGTCCTTATGTTTGTTTACATGTATGTTTGTGTGTATTCTCTGGTTTTATGTGACCCACAATTTGCTACAATGGCGATTGTCCAAAATACTTCTTTAGTTTGTATACCAGTATTAGGATTCTTGTTAGTGGCAATAAATATATTATTGCATTAATTAGTTTTTAAAATTAACTGTTAAGCTTGCATTGTTTTGACAGTCAGCTTCATACAAGTTTAGTACCTTGCGTTTCCTCTAATTTTTTATAATTAATTTCCTCATCTCATTCTCTTGCAAATGAATAATTTGCAGTGATATAGAGGAGCGGTGGCAACTCACAGCTCGTTAGCCATAAAGAGGCCTGTATTATTCTCGTGTCTTCCTATTAACACCCTCTCCCTTTTCTCTGAGAAACATTTCCCCACACCCTCTGCAGTCCTCGCCCACAGACGCGAAGCGCTTCCGCCAAGTACGCCGTTACGGGTCCGTCGCTCTTAGTCTGATTAACGTATGAAAAGGAACCCCCCCCCCCTTTCTTCATTTAACACTGCCGGAGCGCTACGCCCACGCGACGAAAACAAGAATGCAATAGGAAGTCTGTAATTTCCAGCTTTCAGAAGCATTACGCCGCTGCGCTTCCGGTTGTGATAAGTGATATTAAAAACGGTGTTATCACAGAAGCATTATCACGAAGGTGCACCGAGCCGCATTAGCGTAATCATATTTCATCCCTTGATAATAGCTCCAAAGTAATAATACGGCACTAATTACGTTTAATGTTCAACTATCGCAGTTTACTGTGACCAAGAATTCCTGTTATTTTACGTAACTCTTTAATGTTTTAACCTCAGTAATCTCTATCCGAAAAGAAAAACGTCTGGAGTAATTTAGCTAGTGATACATCCGAGAAACAAAATTATATTTGCAAATATCATAAAGTAAAAGTAGTCACAGTTTAATTAAACGCAAAATTTTCAAACCTATGTTGTCGTATTCGATTTCTTGACCATATAAGTAAAGAAATTCTCTACAAAGAAGAATATTGGTAAAAATAATTTGAATATACGTTACGTACAGTCTTTGATAATGTATATCTAAATGTGCCGTCCTCCATTGTATAGTCATATAGGCGCCATTCTACAGTTGTATTCGAATTCCTTTTCACATATAATTAGTTACATTGTCCCTTCACCTCACTTCATTATCATTGGTTTTTAAGACCTCGTTTATTTTACGGGCCTTTCCAAAAGTGAGCAGATATATTCCAAAATGATACCGGATATATTATATATATATATATATATATATATATATATATATATATATATATATATAGAAGTTACCAAAGTAGCACATAAACGTAGCTATAAGGAAATGTTAAAAGTCGAAATTTACTAACAACTGAAGGAAACATTACTTACTGTGTACTTGACATAGCAAAAAAAAATGTTATCAGCTAAATTTTACAAACACGAGACATAAGAATGAAGAAGTCCTAGATATACATATTTAGCAATTGGTTGGTTAGTACAGGCGTTATATTTTAATTAAATAGCGAAGATAAATGTTTACAAATTTTGAATGGTCCGTGTACTTATCAAATTTAATTGAAATTGGTTCTCTTGATATAGCGAAATTATTAATGCTAACGTATTACTAACCTCAGTGTATGTGTATAACTGTCGGCATAAGAAATGCCAGCGCTTGCTCACCTGTTTTGTAAATATTGCAGAAAATATTTCAACATTTTTTCTATATGTAGTAACAGGCAGCATAATACAAGGTTTACTTTGCTACGCTAATTACAAACGTAATTTATGCTCCCGTTTTCAGCCAGTTTCGAGTGGTATGGAACAACATAGTGACAACTGTCACCGTTTGGTTACAGCTTATTAGCATGAGATAGTAATATTCTTAACACCGTTTGTATTAACGAATGAAACAAGGTGAGAAATATGGCTTTAGACATTTGTTTTGAGAAACGTAGAAGTAGTAATTTTAGCCATTGTACGGTGCGGCGATTTGCTAGTGGTACTTCTCCCAGCAATTCCACCAATACATCCTGCAGGAACGTTAAGTGATGGACTCCACTGAGGCGGTCAGGTAGCAAATAAGGTCCCAACAAATGATTGTCGACAATGCCAGCCCATATGTTGACACTGTAGTGGACTTGGTTGCCCATAGATTACATGTGGTGGGGATTGTGGTGCGCACAGATTTGGCTATTCCTCTTGCTATTGTACTCAGTTTAACCATTCAATGCTGCAATTAGCATGGCTCAGAAAGTCGTTGTATTGTCTACCTCTGCGAGGTAACACTGCGCCTTCGTATTTTGATTCGCCTTTTCTTGAAAACGGTTTACCGGAGGGAATTAACACAACAGGTACTTTTTCCTTAATTTTTCGCGATAAGCAATGACATGCATTACATATTTTTAATACCGCTTAGTATTTAAAAGTTACACAAATAGGTTGAACAACCCCTACATAAGCAGTGAAGGGAACGTTGCGTCAACCACGTTTTCACATATTCATTTTCTCCTATTCTTAGAGCTCTACTACAATTTTGGTGGCTCCGTCTAATATATTTTCTAATATTTTTATAGAAATAAATTTAAAATTTTCATTTCAAAGACCCGTAGCTCACTTAATGTTCATCAGACAATAGCCACATTTATAAATAAACTTTTAGACAGTTTATGATATCATGAAAACCGCGAGTAGGTATTTCCGTGCCAAATAAACTTTAGAAAATTCCTACTTACAATATTTTCCCCCACATTTCTAATCCTAGTTCTATAGCCAGAATAATTTGCTCTTGTTATTGCCGAAAAGATATCTGGTGTCACATTACTCAGCTCCAACTGATTAAATTTAACATGACGCTTAAAACTTACGTATATTTTAAAGGGCAGTGTTGCCAAATTAAAGATAAACACGGTAATTCACTTCTATTTTCGTAGAAAACTTAAAACAAACATATATGATACATTTTGCCAACTTTTTCATCAAACATTTTACAGGAAGGACGAATACATGATAAACGCTGGTTGAGGTAAATTTTTTTTCAAATAAACTTTAGCGTATTTACGCCAAGAGAGCGTCGCCTTGAAAGGTACGTTTTTATACATAAAACCATTTTTTCTAAAATAAGAAATATTTTTTAAGTAAAAACAATAATTTCTTCATTGATAACTTGTGTGGGACTTCAAAATACACAGTATATTAAAAAATATTGTAAAGCTCTCTTCAAGTATCATAATTTCGTGAATTAAAATCTGTCTTAAATCCGATAAAGAATTAATATAACGTACTGGTGTAAATTTAGCGCAATTGATAAATATTAATTTTTTTTCCTTATTTCGCTAACGAGAAGAAACATATTTACAGTTTAAAAATGTAATCCTTGTAAATTAATAGAGTAAACGGTGATACAACGTAATACAAGGTCAACGTAATTCCGTATCAATGACGTAACTCATACAACGCATGGGAGTAATAAATTAGTGTAAGAAATGTCAGGTAAAAAATTACACTCCATTCCATAGGGTCTCTCTACCCAGCGGAGGCGAAAATGTAACAAATTAAACTGTCTATTTTTTGACAGTCCTTTAGCTACAGTGAAAATAAAAGACAGACAAGTATTTAGCATGTTAAAATACATCTGTCATATTGTTATCGTCTGATGATAACGTAATACGTCTCTACTTGTGATACGTCTCAACATATTTACTAGTAACGTTAATGGTATCAAAGGTTTGTACTTGTCTTCGTAATTTACACGGTTAATACTAATATTTAGAACTTTATTTACAGTAGAACAATTGCTTGAAACTTTCTTACAATTGGAATAATTGATACAAAGTCAACGAAATTATTAAAATACTACCAAACGATTACTAAATATTTTTATATTATGCACGGTACAATTTTTGAGAGCAAAGCAACACAGACATTGGAATATAAGGTATGGTCTTTACGCAAATCAAATATGCATATTTAAACTAACTTCAATGTACGGTAACGACTCAATAATTGATCTTGTTGACCGGTGACTAGAGAATTGCTTCCAACCTTAAGATATGCCTTACCAAAGCGCGACAATGTTTTTTTATGCTACTACTGATTTGCGTTACATTCGTTCGAGTTATATGGCTGAAACAGTGATTGGAAAGTTATCAAGTAAACGTTGAAAAACTCTGTGTTCAATTTAAAATAAATAGATAAGTAAATGGACAAGTCTTTAAAATTGTATCTTGTTATGTAATAACAAGTTAGTTCCCGCAACTTCGTTAGCGGGGTTTTCAATTTAATGTGAAAGTATTTCTAAAACAAGAAAATTTGAAAAGTGCTAATTGGGGCAAAATTATGTTAAGAATAATTAATGTGGGTTTTAGAAATATTTTGAAAAGGTAAATCGTCCCAAAATTTCCTGGGTACCCGTTTCTGATCTTGGAGTCGAATTTCGAAAAATCGAAAAACTTATATTTGGGTATTCACATCAGAATAATTTTTAAGTAAAAACAGCTCTGTTTCCCGAAGGGTTCGATAGATATCAATAATTTATAGTAAACATATTTCAGGTCTTTTCACCCCTTTAATGGTTGAACATCGAAAAAGTTTAAACTGACTAATATGCTTTTTCATGATTCGCCCATTGAAGTAAAATTCATGACGAAAGGCCGTCGAGTTAGATCTACGTAGACGAATCTTATGAAACACATTTAACCCCTATTCACCTCTTTAGGGGACGAATTTAGAAAAATCCATTCTAGTGCTCGCCTACGACCTCACAAAAATTTTCACTTTTCTAGGTCCAGCGGTTTGGGCTGCAGTTTGATATGTCAGTCAGTCAGTCATTCAGCCAATCAGTCAGTGTTCTCTTTTACACATAGATATACAGAACATTATGTCACAAAAATTCAGAAAGTTTTGAAAGTTATCAATATTTTTGAGGAGTCGGTAATCGCTTACATTCTTGGCTTCTTACTAAGAATTTAAATAACAGTAAAAGTAATTTGGTATTTACATGCCCTTGCACAGCACAAGGCCTCAATAGAGGTACATGAGGGAAAGAGGATAGGTGTCTGCCACAGCTAATATTAAGGAACAATCCCAGCATTCACCTGGAGTGATTTAGGAAAACAATAGAAAACCGAAACCAGGAACGCTCGGGGCAGGGAATCGAACCCGGCTCCTCGATATCAAGAGGATAGGTTATAGTAACAAAGTTGTTAGTTACCTCAGCATTATGTTACTACACAAATCAATTTTAAAAATTGACAACATGTGATAGTTTATGCATCTTATTGAAATTTCCTTGGAAAATGCACTAAGATTTTATCATAAGGTAATTAGCAATGTGTTATTGTATGTATTGTTCAGCATTCGTTTCCTCGGGACAAATTTACCTATAAATACTAGGTGGCGCAAAAAGAACGCATGTTTTTGACTTGCGTAGTATTAGTGGTGGAAATGGAATGGCGGGGTGTGAAGTCCATTGTTTTGTCGGTTAGAGCGTCCAGTTACAGTAGCAATGGCACCGTGAACCCTGCATTATCGCATTTTCACTGTTGAACATTTCTTCAAAAGTAATGACTCTGTGATCACAGTCATAGTCCATGCGTTCTCTTTGCGCCGCCCTTTACAAATAACAAAAATTCCGTCCCAAACAATTAGACCTCCGGTGCCTCACATCGGGGATATCCCACCACAAAAGTCCAGCAAGTAGCAATTACTTCAGTAGTGTAGTAATGGCGGTTCTATTGCAGGAGCCTAGGAGCGGGATCGGGGGATCTGTTCAGTATGTGTCTCGTAATTAAATGTGTACGGTCTACCCACCTTCTTGTTTAATGTCCGTTGTCTTGATACCTAGCTACCCTCATTGGCTCAACCTTCTATCTTGTTTTTTTTTAAATTAGTTTTATTGTTGTCCTCTAG
>PNEQ01129150.1:0-24304 GCA_003012365.1 Medauroidea extradentata
GCGGCTCGTGGGTTGTTGCCAGGTAGGGCTGCAGTTGCCAAGAGCTGTACAGGGTTGTGCGCTGGTTGACTCTACAGCCACTGACACGCTGATGTGCAGGTGCCCCTTACTACTGAGTGGTCACAACACATCTAGTAGCCGGCAAATATTTCATGCTCGTTGGTCTACGGCGCGTTCATCAAGAGTGTACAGTTCCGACCATCTGCAGCCTCACCTGGCAACAACCTACGAGCCGCCACTGCTAATGACCCCGCTGTTAAAACAACAATGAAGGGAACAGCTTCCTTCCAGAACAAAAACAGCAGTAGGCAAAAAATATCAATCTGACAACATTTCTGCTAATGAAGAAGTAATAAAGTTATTTTTTTAAATTGTCCCACCTAATGCCGGTAGGTTTAGTGCGCGGTCTATCACAATTTTCATCACCATGTTTTAATTTTTTATTTGAACCAGATATTATTTTCTTATTTTATACACAAAATGTGACTTAAGTTTTGCTGTTATAAAATTTTTCTCTCTCTCATAATCTTCGCGTAATGGCTTGTTACAGTCAAAATTTGCATGTTTCCGTTTTAAGGACAACACTAAAACCAACTGATATACCAAACTGAAAAAATTCAGTGGATAAAGACGTCGCAGGCTACAATGTCACGCACATAAAAACAAAGAATAAGTTTATTTAAAATAAATTTAAAATAAAAAAAAACATTTTTTTTAAACAAAAACATTTTATTTTGTGGTTACACGTAGCTGAATTTGTAGCCGACAACATCGTTTCCACTTAGAATTTTTTCAGTATGGTGAGTTGGTTGTTATAATGTCGTCCTTAAAACGGAAACATGAACATTTTGGCTTTAATGAGCCATTACGCAAAAACCATGCAAGATAAAAAAATTTTTATAAGAAAAATATTTAGTCACATTTTGTGTCTAAAACATGAAAAAATAACTTGTACAAATATAAAAATAAAAACATAGTGATTAAAATTGCCGGAGACTGAGCCCGTAATATCCGCACACTTCCGTTATTAGCACAAACCTGTATGGTATTAGACCCTAACTGTATTTGTTAGTACCATCCCAGCACCAACCTAAAGAGACTTCGGAAATCCATGGAAAACCGCATTCGTGACGGCTGGGTGGGGAATCGAATCTTGTTACTCGTGAAAGTCTCTCTATCAGCATTACGTCAGAACTATATCACTTGGGTGTGAAAGGTCGGAAAAGTAATATGTATTCGCATAGGAAAATTACCACTCACAGAAAAAGAACCTCTGGGATCATCAGGTATCAGAAGGGAAATCTCAACGGGGAACAAAAGTAACTTGGGAAAGAAAAACTGCTACGTTAGAATAAAATTCACTCTAGGGAGCCGCGGAAAAAACTGTCCACTCCAGGGAAAAATCTATACTTGAGAGGGAAATCGTCATTTGAGGTCTCTCATCTCGGGAACCAAGCAACAAAAGGAAAAAGAAAATACTGGCAGGAGGAAAAATGGCACTTGGGGCAGTATAAACTGATACACAAGAGGAAAAATAAAGTGCGTATCAGCGGAAAATATGCCTCAACTTAGAGGAAAATACATCATTCCTCATGATTAAGGATATTGAAAAAAAAAAAAAAAAAAAAAGGAGGGGTGGGAGAGCGCAGTCAAGGAGAGGGGGAAAAACTGCAAATCTGTATAAAAACAGTGAAACAGGGAAAATAATCCACTGAGGGGAAGAACAACTAAGCCATTCCGATAAGTGAAGGTGAAGCACCTTGAAGAAAATGTACCTAATTGTGTCGTTAACGTGATACGTGCTTGGAAAATTGGCCACTTACCGACAATTTTTCGATACACAAGTTACGAGATAGTGATAAAAGGGTCCTTCACTCACTTCTTCTCACTAAAACTGCTATAAAGACTGTGTGTGTATGTGTGTGTGTATCTGTTGGATTGTTATGTTTTCAGTAATTACAACCGGCGTCTTGACTAGTAGCCTAGAACATGCCTTCTGTACCCGAACCTGTAGACTTAATCAAGGGTAAGTAATAGATCTTATTGGTGGAATATGTGTCAAGACTCACCTGTCTGCCCCTTCTATTTCCCAGCTCTGAGTCCACACGCGTACCTTGAGCAGTTTTGGAGGGTCAGAAGCGATGGAGTTATAGGGCGACCTTGGAGAGCCAATCAAATGCTGCATCGCCAAAACGATTCAAGTGCTGAACTAGCATTTAAGGCTTCGTTCTTTAAGTTTACTGTGGTTTCGACAATACTTTTTTTTTTAAACTGAAATAAATACATACATCAAAAATTCCTTCTTAAAGTTTTAACACTCATATGCATCGTTTGTTTTTGAATTTTTCTATTACACAACACCAAACGGGATTTTTGCCCCTTAAATATCACATATTTTGTTGCGAAAATAAGCAAAAAATAAGGCATAATAATATTTCGCCAGCAAACGGTACATTATTTTATAAAACGCTCTCGCAAAATTGTGTATCGTATTACTGTACACAGTCTCGAATATTTTCAAAACATTTTGTTAAAAAATAATCAAGTTATTTGCAATTGTTTGAAATAAATGAAAGATCACGGCCTTAAGATTCCTGCCGCACCTTTTTTACTACGGGACTTTCAGCGGTGACAGTATAATTTTATTGGTGGAAAGTCTGCAGCAAAGCACATTGCACGATTATATCCGAGTTTGCCATGCATCCTGTTAGTACATTTTGAAGTACGGCAGTCTGAAAATACCGCATCGAGATATTTTGAAAGGCCTCGAAACAGTGTTTTTATAAAGCACTCTGCCTTAATACCGTTTTGTCTATGTCGTATGTGTTTTTTCGTCTTTTGGAATCATTTTGTAAAAATAGAAAAGTATTTCCCTGTACATTTCATCGCTTAATCCTGTGGTTGGCGGCGTCCGCGTTCAAGTGGGGAAAAATTCATAATTTTATATTTGTATGAAATAGTGTTAGTTTTGTAGACATTACTTAAGGGTATATTAACCGCTAACGAAAAAAAAATTAGCTCAGCCAGTTTTCCCGTAATGTCACTTCAAAGTCAAAATTTGCATATTTTTACTTCATACAAAACTTGAAAACCTGTAAATATAATGAAATGGAAAAAATCTCATCAAAACTACACGTCACCATCTACGGCTTGAAGCATATACAAACCCATTATAAAATATTTTTGTGTTTAAAATAAATTTCTAAAAGTACCGAAAAAATTTTAAATTTTGAAATTTTTTATTTAACATAAACATTTTTCCCAGCGGGTTTTATATGCTACAAGCCATAGACAGTAACAGGTACTTTTGATGTGATTTTTTTCCATTTCATTATGTTACTGGATTTCAAGTCTTGTATGAAGTATAAATACGCAAATTTTGACTTTGAAGTGCCATTACGGGAAAACTAGACGAGCTAATTTTTTTCCGTTAGAAGTATGTGTACTCTCAACTAATGTGTACAAAACTAACACTATTTCATACAAGTATAAAATTATGTTTTTCCCCCACTTGAACAACCTTAAGGGGCCTCCCCTACTTGCGCTTCAAACGCGTTGCAGCGAGTGACGACTATTATTTTTTATGAAGCCATTTAACGCGCATTATATTTGTTTATCCACAAAAAGAACACGCACTTTAAACTATGTTGCTGTAGTTTTAAAAATTCAAACAGTTTATTAGAACGCTTCTAAATGTGCAAAAATAGCTTTTCCAGATTGCCGTGTCTGGAAAAAATTAACGATTTGATTTGAAAAACACAACTATAGAAGAAAGAGCAAGACTTTGAACTCTGCTGCCCACAAATAAAATAATGTGCCACCGCTTCAAGTCCCACTGGAAAAAGGCTAACACTAAAGCACTGCACTCCAGCTAAGTAGCTTGCACGGAGAGGCGATAATACATTACATACGTCAGACAACTGCATTCTTACCACTCCTCCCTCACACACACTAACGCAGCCTATCTATAGAGACCCCTTAAGTTAAGTTCGTCAAAAACATTTTTTTAATTATATTCTTACGATACATGGTTTGTTTTGCAGTCATATATTATGACAATTTTTTTACTGTAATGCAATTTTTTGCTTTAACAGTTTTTAATATCATGTCAATGTAAAAATTTGCATAAATGGTTTCATGCTTCAAAAGAAAACTTACCGAACTAAAATAATTCACATTGAATAACGATTTTGTAGGCTAGAAGGTATCCTATATATAAACAAAAAATAAGATGTCCTTGTATTTTTATAAAAATTCCGACTTTTCAAATTTCCGCTTTTTTAGTACCAACACATTGTATTCGGAATTTCAACTCAAGAATACTATTCTGACACCGTGAGATAAAGGTTTCGAAATGTAGTAAGTGAAATTCGGCTGTTCGAAATAATCTCGTAAACGAAGCGCGTCATTTGGCCTAAAACCCGGTTGGCCTAAAGTCACTTGGGCCTAAAATTTTAAAGAGACGAACAGTCACTTAGCCTTAACATCACTCGACCAAAAATACACTCCGGCTAAACGTCACTTGACCTAAACGTCACATGGCCTAAACCTCACTTGACCTAAACGTCACTAGGCCTAAACGTCACTTGGCCTAAACGTCACTTGGCCTAAACGTCACTTGGCCTAAATGTCACTTGGCCTAAATGTCACGTGTCATAAATATCACTAGGCCTAAAAGTCACTTGGCCTAAAAGTCATTTGGTATAAAATTATTTTAGGCCACATGACTTTAGGTCAAATGGAGTGTACCTCTTGAGAATCTATCACTTGTTGTCGGAGTAACCTTAACTAAGTAATTCTAATTTTGGTGCATTGTGACTGAACATCAGTGCCACATAACCGCCGACATGCCATACAATGAGCATGACGCTACACTTATTTGGAGAATACGCTGGCAGACAAGATTCTCGCGGTATACCACCATCTGTTGTTATGGACAAAGATGTCAGTTTTGCACGAGACCCGGTGAAGTAGAGCGTGGACGGATGACCGCAGCTCGGGGTAAACACACGCCGGCGACGTGGTAATGACGGGTCGAGACGTCCGTTTAGGAAGAAGCGCCTCGGGCGAGAGAAGGCGCGTATTTGCTCGGAAGAAGCGACGGAGAAAAATTCGCGAGAGAAAGTGAGAGAGGGATAGATTTCTCCTCCCCGGGCGGCAAATTACCACGAGCTGCTCGCTTCCCCTCCCATACCGACAGTATGAATATGTGACGAACCTCTCATACTCCCAACACTTTTTTTTTCACACACTCGTTATAGAGGGAGGGTTTCCTGGAGTCTTCTGATGTATCGACCTTCCCTGCGGGTATCATGAAAATGATGAGAGAGGGCCTCTCCAGTGCAGTCACGCAAACTTACCTGCGAAACACGTCGTGAGTCGGTGAAAAGAAAGGGAGACAAATTATTTCAGAGAATTTTACTTTCGGGAGCCAGGGTCAGTATGACATCATCACATCTTGGACACTTCAGCTTGTCCAGCATAAAAAAAAAACTTTCGTAAACGCAGTGCAAGAAACTAGGCAACTTAATTTTTCCAAGTATAATTTATCTGCAGGAGCCTACATTACATCTACGAGAGTTCCAATTGATAGGCATATATTTATTAATGTGTTAATTAGGAGTTCTGTTGCAACACAAGTTTGCGTTTCAAAATTTAACTGTGTGTATGACAAAATATACTTTCAATGTTGCAAACAGATGTATTCTGTTACCTAGTTACAGACTGTTTACTTTAAAGTGAATACTCCCCAACACTTATTAAATAAAAAAAAACTGTATTATATTGGAGCCAATGATTTAAGTTTTGAGAATGGTGAAACGTTTACATTGGTTTTTAAGTTTCAGTGTAGTTTTCATGTTTAAAATATTAAATATATTTGCATAATGGCTGAAAGAACAGTTTAAGCAGTGCTCACTTTATCTTGAAGAGTCTATTTCTACTTTTTGCATTAAGCCCACAATATGATGTAACGCTCAGGTGTCCCGCCAACTTACTATAAAATTTCCCATGTCCTACGACTGAATACCTGTAGATGTTGGTAGTTCAGGGCGAATTGGTCACTCTTTAACAAAGTTTTAAAACACATTAAAATAAAATTAATATTATCATTAACTCAAATGTTAACTTTTTTTTTTTGGCGCAGTGAAATCAACGAACAGCATTTATTACTTACCCGTCTTTTCTTATAACGAAATTGAGTCATCTAAATAAAACTGGGCGAGTAAAATGATAACCAGGCTAAAAGTTCAATATAAAATAAATAGTAGTACCAAAAGTAATACGAGATAACATTAATGATTCGAGTAAATATATATATATATATATATAGGCTACTTGAACAGTTCATGTAGATTCTTTCTTATTGCACAGAGTAGGTTGAAGGTGTTCAGGCGAACACTTCATTTTTTAACGACTAGCAACGTACGGAGACGGTGCATACGAACAGGCCGGTAAAAGTATATGGATCAAAAGTGTTCTAGTTGAGAAATAATTAAGTGCAACCAGTAAAGACACGAATTTGTGGTGAAAATATTGTCGTAACATTATGAATCAGTGCCTTATGCGCATATTTGCAGCTCTGTTCCGTGGTCTGTGACTAGTCTTGGGGCTCTACTGCAAATAACGGACGCATTGTTCCACAATAACGTTATTCAAATCGGTGCAGTTAAATGAGAGACGTGTCTGAACAATGACACGCTTTATCCATAACATGGAGCATATTCAATATGTTATACTGACAGGCCAAGCTACATTAAATTGCATACAATAAGATGCTGTAAAACACAAATTATTTCACCAATTTTACATATTTAAATATGTAAGGTTAAAATTGGCATTCAAAAACAAAAAGGCATATAAAAGTGACAAAAATAAGTCGCAAATATTTATACACTTAAAATGTAATACTTAAAGATATACGCGTTGTGTCTCTCTTTGCAGTAATTAAAAACTTACAAATCACCAATGAGGCAAAAAAAACAGTAAAAACACAGTTGTTGCCACAACAAAATTTTGTTTAAATATGATCCACTGCAAAGTTGCTTTGCCGCAAAGTTATTTAGCTTGCAGTAAAGGAATCTTGCATTAAGAGCAAAGCACATTTTGAAAATTTACACTTTGTGAAAAAATATATGTTTGTTGAAATATTTACCTCTGCAGAGTTTGTAACAGTACTAACACAAAAACTGAAATAAGGAATGAGGAAAACACACCGACCAACGGGATTATCTGGCACGAAACCTACTTGAGAAAATCCACGGACCGACCCCGCAGGGAATCGAACCCAAATTATCTTGGTGAAAGGATACAAAAAATGTGAAGATATAACCACCGCCCAGTGGCGCCGATAGTAGTTTTAAAAAATGAATTAACCATAAAAGGGCTTCAGAAAATTACATCGAACAAAAGGTATGCATTTCATGGTTTCCAAGGTATTAAGCAGGTAGTTTCATCCCAACTAAGGCAATACCAAAGCCACTTCAGTCTGAAATGGTTCGGCATGTAACCTTTTCAGGGCATGTCCTTGTTTCATTTGCTCCAATTACTTGGCCTTGGCATTTTCGTCTCTGCATAGATGTCAGACACGTCAACAGGGTAAACTATCCCGTCGTAATGTGACGGCTGTACTGCTGAAGAAGTTGTTTGACGAAGCTGGCGGATAAGGAACGCAAAGGTTAAGGGTGAAAGTGATATAAAATCATATGTATAATGAAATAATGTTAGTTTTGTAGACTGAACTTGTGAGTACAGTTTCCTCTTCCCAAACAATTTTAGCTTCCATTAACGCGTCAAAGTGAAATTTTCATGTCGCGCAGCCATGAAACTAGTTAAAAACCAATTACTGAAGTGAAATAATTCACAGTTAAATAACATACTATGGGCTACGTAACCTAGCATTTATCAACGCACAATGTAATGTTATTGAATATTTAAAAAATCGCAAATTTACAGGGAAAAAGTTGCACATTCAGTAATTTTTTAGAATTCCGAAGTTGTTTACTGTGAGTTCTTCTAATATCTGGTTACGTAGCCCATGGCTTGTTATTTACCTATGAATTATTTCGTTTAATTAAGTCGTCTGATTTTCATTATTTGTTCAGCAAACATTAATCTGTGATGTGCTGTTATGAGACAACTATGCGAGCTAAAATTGTTTCGTAAACGGCAACTGTGCTCACAAGTACTGTCTACAAAACTAATACTATTACGTATCAGCCACGTTATTGAATTATCCGCTTTTTATTTATTTATTTTTTTAATTCTGTGTGGGAAAACGTGAAATATTATTTTACATTATGAATTCTATTAATCTTGCGCTACAATACGAGCATGTGTTTTAACATATATTTAAGCCGCATTCAGTCCAGCAAACTGAGGCGACGCTCTAGTGTTTAAACTATTTCAATGATGATTATTTTTTAAGCTTAAAAGAGAGGAGATATCAAAAATCTGTTTTGTAGTTTTGTTTAAAATGGCTTTCGGCAGGATAGTTAATTTTTTGAAAACAAGAAATCATACGATTTTGACTAAAACGTCAATTAACCAGAATGATGTTAATTACATAATTAGGTAAACCATGGTATTTACTGCCTTGAAAAAATTAGCCAACATGGAGAAGATGACTTTAAATAAACTTGCTGAACATATTTTAGCACATACTCTCGTTTAGGAAAGCTAAATAATAGAAGCGGAAACAAGAGAGAATGGCCTCGAGATACAGGTTGCGGTATAAATACAGGTTACATGTTACACTGCAAAGCATGTACTATAGCGCAAGGTACACTTATTTCACCCTATAGCAACAAATTTCACTGTTTTCAGCTCAAAATTTAAAGAAAGTGAACAATTCAATAATCCAATAACACGGCTGGTGCCGAGCCTTGACGGGGAAGCTCGCAGACAAATTTAATTGTTTTATTTATTTTTTTAAAACTATATGTGGGGTGGTTTGTTATATAAACACACGTTGTAAATACTTTTTACTGTAATTAAAACTTTTTAGCTTCTAAACTTTTAGTATAACTGCATGTTTCAGTCCAAATTTGCATAAAACTGTTTTATACTAGAAAGGATAACGAATCAACTTACCGAAATGAAAAATACTGACACTGAAGAACAGTGCTGTGGACTATGACACGGCTTGTATAAAAACCACATTGATTGGTATTTAGTACTTTAAAATATCTTTAAAATTTGTAATTTTTTTATTTCAAACGTAAAAAAATTAATAAGAAAAGTCAATGCTAATCGTAAACATGTCTTTTCGTAGCTTGTGACACTGTTTTCAGGGTGAATGTTTTTCATTTCGCGAAATTAAGTTGCTTTTCCTTTATTGACAAAACCGTTTTATGTAAATTTGGACTTTAATATGCTATAATTAGAGACGGGAAAAATTTGCCGATTTACTGACCTTTAGGCTAGCCTCCAAGAACATATGTGCATTCAAGTACACAGTGTCTGTCCATTAGCTACTCGATGAAACAGTGAAATGGGCCCGTACTTGGTTACATTAATATTATTGGCTCATCGACTTCAAGGAGGTGTCAAATAAGTAAACGACCAATTGAGAAAGTAGCACGAACTTACAGTTGTTGAAATTCTGGCTTGTGCCTGAAAGAAAACGCGAATTTGTCAGGTCTCTAGCTATAATACAAAATATATCAAAGCTAAAAAAATTTTGTTACAGTAAAAAAAAAGTGACTATATATGGGCCTATACCAATAAAACAAGCTTATTAAAAACAATTAAAATTCTCAGTGAACAGCCCTCTTAAGAACTTATGCATGGCTATCGTGCTCTCGCACGTGGCTATGGGACGATGACGGTGATAGGGCAGCTACGCCCTTGTGTCACACCGGCCAGGGCGGGGCAGTGCGGTTAGGGGGAGAAGGGGGGGCGCACCTCCCCCAGCGCATGCGGCTCCAGACACCAAACACAATGGGAACAAATTTCTCGTTCGTGCGACGCCTCTTGCCACAATCTGATCACCCATGGGGACAAGCTGAATACATTAGGGACTGCTGAGGAGGAAACTGAGGTTAGACATTGGGGAGAGAGACAGAGCTATCCTCTCTAGGTATCTGCATTTTGTTCATATGACATGGCGTCGAGGTAGCGAGGAATTATGAAGATGTTTGAGACACATTTGCGACTCTAACGTGAAAATTCATCATGATAATTTTTGGTGCAGGTATTTTCATTCACACAGTAAGGAGAATGTTGCGCTAAACTATAATCCAAAAACAATTGCTCAGTGCCTGCATTTCGCACTCCCAAAACAATACATACATTACTCAAAAAGTCAACATTTTTTACTTATATATATGGTAAAATACTGGATAGTTTTCTCTACCCAATACAATACTAACAACAAATAAAACCATTACAAATATTAAAAACTTTGTTTTGTTTTGGAAATATTTGCTAAACGTTCGTGCAAAACTAAAACTGGATTCACAGTCACTGCGTACGTACGAGTAAAAGTTTCAACACCTAGCTTACATGTTATCATTCACATCCTCATAAGCGTACGTGCGTACGTAACAGAGTTGATCAACTTTCTTACGTCGTACGTACGCACTCGAAGTGGTGGTTGTGAATGCAGCATGTGCAAACGTAAGACTCGGTCAAATACTAATTTATATTCAGAAATCATTTATCTTGTGGTAATAAATCTATTAAATTCGCTTAAAAAATATAAACACAGTAAGAAAATCTATTACCGACATTTTGTTATGCCACAAACAATTTCCGCGCATGTCTAGATTGAACGTTGTTGTGAATCCAATCTCTAACACTTAATGTACGTGCGTACATTAAGTGTGATTGTGAATCCGCCTTGACATTTCTAGTATGTAGGCTATGTTGCACGAGGATATATAACGGTTGTTATGTTTCAGTGCAATTACAAAATTTTTGGTTTTGTGTTGATATTACACGCTCATCATCCGAAAATATAAATGATTTCTCAAAATGACATATTTTGAGATATGTTGATATTGCATTCGGGGTGCGATTTGTTTACATGAATAGCGATTTTTAGCGCGTACTTAAACATTTGTCGTCATTACTGACACCATCAATATGCCTTACAGCTATATATGAAATAGGCGACTACAACAACTCTATATAATCTGCGAGGATCAGCATCTCGGCTACAACTCGCATGCAACAGAAATTGGAAATATTTTCGAGGCAGTGTTATCAAATTTACTTCGGAAGGAATAAATGTACAGACTTTACAAAACTAAATATAACTTTCAGAAAAAAAAGTTTCCTATTCATGAAGGGACTGATGAAATATGTATCTGCCACACAAAGACCAACATATAGAGCTGTTATGCTTGTAAAGGCCATAATCAGCATAAATTTGGCTTACGAAGACAAGTATATGTATTCGACTTACTACAACTGACATAGGTAAATAGTTTACTAAGAATTGTGTAGGTATTACGCGAAATTAACCTTTTGTTTTTAGCCTACCAAGCTTATCAAAACAGACTGTATTATTGTGGACATACGCCATTGCGATATTATGTCGTCCCAGAAATCTTACAAAGACACTAAGAAAAAACTAACAACAAAATACGAAAAAAGAGAAAACAAGCCGAGTTGGCTGTAGTCAACACATCCATAAACCAAACCAACAGAACATGATAGATCCCATAAGGAATTAGTCAACAACAAATAAATAAAAAAATATATGATAAACAACCAAAAATAAAAGTCGAAATACCAAACAAACTAATATGTAAAACTCAGGACATCGCAATTAAGACAGCACAGACAATACTGGAACGAATACAATAATGGACACAAGACAGGATAACAACGACGTCACAGACAACACAAAACGATGAAGACATAAAACACAGTCTATTTCCAAAGGCCGACTTTTCACGACGTTTCGGGAGCTGACATCTGCTCCCGTCTTCAGGTGAAGTAAACGTTTGGTCATTTATCACTTTTCTTCTTTATTTGTCGTTGGTTTATAGATGTGTTGACTACAGCCAACTCGGCTTGTTTTCTCTTTTTTCGTATTTCGTTGTTTGTTTTTCTTAGTCTCTTTATAAGATTTCCGGGACGACATAATATTGCAATGGCGTATGTCCACAATAATACAGTTTGTCATTCTGTCCCATTGCAAGAAACATTCAAAGACACTACGCTTATCATAGTTCTTCAGCTTACTAAAACTGTAGTAGTCATTCGCTTCGTAATCACTCTGAGCAATTAGCAACTGCAATTAGCAAGGCATCAGCTTGCAAACACAGAAATCCACACAGATGCGCTGATTCTAAGCATAACAAAAATTTCGAGTTCCACATTACACAATATAATTAGGAATGTATCGGGATAGGAAAGGCGCTGTGATATTCTGTTCTCGGGATAACCACGTGATCTTATTCCCATGCTTTGACAAGTGTAAGCCACTTTGTTTACAGTTCATGATCTCAAATTGAAAAATTTATCATTTGAGGTGTCTAAATTTGAACCTCTTTCAATACAACATTAAAAGCGCTACGTTTGCAAACAAGAAAGAGATGTTTCAAAATTAAGTACTTATGCCTATAAGAAATTAATCAAGAGTAAAAAAGAACATTTTATTTCAATCAATAATAACAGGGCTACACACATCTATGGAGCGAACATGAGAAAGCAACAGTAGACAAAATCATATGCCGCAGACAACATCTCACAACATATTTTCACTACAAGCTAGCTTCGAGCAGTTTATGTTTTTACGCGAACAGGAAATTTACAAGCCCATATATTATAAGGAGTAGAAATCTGGTGTTTAAAATTTAATCACCTCTAAGAAGGTGGGGAGCGGTATTAAAGACACTAGTAGTTATTTCTTCTGGCAGAGTATTTAACATCCACAAAGTCGGCAAGGCTTTTTTTTTCTTTACGATGCAGTCAGCCATAAATTTCTTCGCGCAGTACAAAGCGGCAAATGAGTGGTTAGGGAACGGGCGGTCAGAGAGTTCACAGGAGAAGAATTGTAAAGGGCGCATAAAACAGCCACCAGAAAGAGAAATAAAAAGTTCGGGAAAAAATTAACTGTGGTTTTCGCGAGGGGCTAATGCCATGCAAACAATAATATTTCGCATAATTACATGTGTCAGTTTCACCTGCAACTCACGCGCGACTTTACGGCCACTCGTTAAAACGTCATTATAACCTGCCCCTTGATAAAGAGGTCCAAGGAAACATCTTAGTTTGGGCCTATAGGTTTTTTTTATCTCCTCTTGCTCTCCCGTTGGCTTCCCCTCCATTGCATTCTTGGCCAATTTACTTCGTCGAGAACAGAATACCGCATATCTCGTTTCCTGTATTTAATACTTATTTGAATGTTAGTAGCAAAAATAATTTTTTGTAAAACTAAAAACATTTGCAAAATGTTGTAATAACTTCGCGGAAATAATTGTATACATCCATACGTCTTGCACGATTCTGTGAAAAAATGCCTTGTAAATTGAACAGCATTGTTTTGCAGAGTTATTAAACTTTTTTGACAACTGTTAAAAAAAGTAAAACTACACTTAAACTGCGGAAACTATACATCACACATATCACCAACCTTTGAAGTCTAAACTTTATACAGACAGTACACAATTCTGAAATGAGCTTCTTATGAGTGCGCAGTAGATAAATAAACGTTGAAAATATCAATTGATTGTTACGCTTTTTTCGAAGCCAGTATGGATAAAATACTCAATGACAATTCTAGATAATGGTATTTGCCAACTTTATGAGTAAATATCTATCCAGAATTACTAATTCGTTATGCGTGTTCTCTTGCGCCGCAGTTAAATGCACGAGGTTCCGGCGTCAGAAGTTCGTAACACTGGAAACAATTTTTTTTAAACGTTGGCTAAAACTATTGTTTAAGACTGCTATTTTTTAACTTTCGCAAATTCCATTCAAGAACTTACAGATATAAATTAATGCTTTTAGCGTTGAATTATGTACCACGCCCTCTTGAACAATGCCAAGATATTACGTTTTTATTTCCTTTAACAGCACATAGGATACGCCGCCATTGTCATATCGCAAACGAGAAAGTGTTGCGTTGCGCGCTAAAGCCTAATACCTAATACACATGGACTTTTTCTTGTACATGGAAGTAAGCATCAACGGTGCACATGAAAGGAAGAAAGGGAACACTAGCCAGCGTACAAACTTGCATCTTCCCAAATCGATTAACCAGTACGCACGGCCAACTTTCTGGTACAAGAAGGTGTACAACTGTCAAATCCTGATTTAAATATTTCGTGTGGGGTAACGGGGTACTGTGTACAATACTTATAGTTTATAAGACAAAACGGAACTAATATATATATATATAATATCCAGTATTGTTGGCAGTCGATAATATCCTGACTTAAGGGTGCTGCCTACCTTGTTTCCCTGGCACGTGTAATGATAAGGATTTTCATGTCAAATTATATTTGACACAGCTCGATCATCCTTAATGATATAGTTTTCAAACAGAAACAACTCAAACGTCCTCTAATCTATCGCTACATACCGCAAAGAATACTTATATTATTTCAGTGTCAAAAAGACATGCCAAACCAGCAAAGAATACTAATTGCGGTAATCGTGTGTTTCCAAGCGATATCTTTGAAATTTTACATCTTTAACGGTGGTGTTGAGAGTTTCCGACATCAAATCATGAAATTGTCGTGTGTGAAGTATAGTTTACAGGGGAGAGTAAATATTGTACGCTTATAATTTCCCGGCGACTACAGCAAATTATGAAACCAGGAATTAACTTCAAAATTATTTCTTGATAGAATTACAAAATCACAACCGTGAGTTAAAAAAAAGACAGTTATGCAGGAATGTAATGTGTCCCTGTAATGTTATCAGTCTATTATCTGCTGCTGTATATAAAGCAATTGACTAACAAGCATATTGATGCCTAAAATTGAGTGTTTCGTACTCCTTAAAAAACAATACGACATAAAATAATTACAGCCTACTAGCATCACCGAATATTTCTGTGGGGGATAATGCAATGCAGTACACGGAAGACGATACACAACTACCATGATTCGTCATAACCTAGAAGCAAGTCGTCTACACTACCCACAACAGGTCTTCCAGGGTATGAATATTTTCCCACGTGCAGCAATCAATGCAACGCATATGCATTCTGTGAATCTACTATGAATATGACTCTGTGTTGGCACACTTGTGTCTGCAGTGGTACATCCGTTTAACAATTTGTCACACTCAACTATTGATTAACATAATTTGTTTGCTATACTTGTCGTGGATATCCTAGTAAGACGAAACAAACCAGGAAAGAAATGAGCCAATACTAGCTGTAGTGCCTAACCAAAAAATACATACAAAGCAAGATATACGTGAATTTCACATGACATAATACCTTGTTGGAATTATAATGTACTTTATTTTAATGTTTTGACTACGTTTACTTTTCGCTTGTGTTTTTCTGATCTGCTTGTCTCACCTAGTTTTCTGGGTCGACAAAATGCTGCAAGAGCATTACATCCACGATTCTGCTCAAAATTATTGATCAACATGTTAGTATAATTGCTAGAAAATGTTTTAAAAGCTGACATTTTGAAACAGCTCCAATGTGCTGACACTATATGAAGTGACAATTATTTTTGTACCACCAAAATATACGTGCACTTTTAAATCTATGTTTCAAGGTATCACCACGGAGAGAGTGCACTATAACTATTTCCTGAGAAACTTACTGAAATCTATAATGATTATCGTGGAATGGGTTTTGCATTTTTAGGAACAATATTATCAATATTCTTAAGTATGTAACGTAAAATTATATTATTTATCTGAGAAATTTATATTTGTGTTGGTAACTTCTAGTGACATTAATATGTTTACTTTGGTGTGGCATCATACGAAAATACAGGGTTTTAAATGTCACTGAAATGATGTATACAGGTAGGACATGACTCGGTGCTATTAAAGTTAGTGACATCTTGCTTATAGACCGCTATAAAAGTACGCTGAAAACGTTTTTGTTGCTTACCACCAACATTATTGCAGATATTCCTGTCAGAGTTCCAAATTTATTCTACGCGATATTGCCGCACATTCCAGAATTCTGTTACCACGTACCAAGATTTTATAACTTGGTCTTCTTACCTAACTCATGCCCGTACTGTCTTCAATAGCCGGTCAGAGTTATTGTACTGTTATTTTGTTTATGTTGCCAAACATATGGTTAGACACACTGGAAAATCGAGAAAATATTTAACATAGTCTCCAATAAACTGTAGTATCTCAATCGTGACACGTGTGAACAGTTTTCTGGAAAATCACACACGTTCTGTGTTTAAACTGTACAATTTTAATTGGGTTTGTTGAAGAAGGACACATGGCTTCATATAAACGATAGCCAATATGTTACAAAACCTACAGTGTTATTTATACATAACATGTTGGAGCCTAGCAAACAATCAACTTTTCCCGCGATTTACCGGTGTCTCTACATGTGATACCTTGTTCTACGGATTTTCAGTTTCTCCTAGGCCACGGCCGTAGACCAGGTCTGGACACTCACCTGGAAACTTGACCCCCTTGTTGTTTGGCTGCACTTCGCCAAGTTACCGATAGTGCTCTATGTCTTTGGCGCTGCAGTCAGGGCGGTCGGGCTCAAACTCCGCCCACTCCCCCTCCCCAACTAAGATAAACAATTTATCAAAACGTATTTTTTTATTAATTTATGAAATACTTCCTTCGCTTACAATTTAAAAGCATGGCTCCAGAAATCGTTATTTATTTTATAATGTTAACAATGGAAAAACGTGAGCGGAGTTTTAGTCCGACCGCCCGGATTACAGCGCCAAAAAGTTCAACATTCTCGGTAACTTGGTTAACTGCAGCCAAAGAAGAAGGGGGTCAAGCAAAGTACATTGTTAGATAGGCGAGTGACAGACCAACCAACAATAATATGTTTACACGATATAGACCATTAAAGTTGATTTTTATAAAATATGCAAAAAACAACGTAAGCCCATAGATAACAACAAAATTAAGGTTAGGTATTCTTGATTTTTATTTGGAGTTATATCAGTCCATATAAAACAGATGGAGCCAAAATCTCACTTGTTTGACATTGTTAGTTGGTCTGTTGTTGTGTAACTCCGACATTATTCTACGTTTACTGGATGTAACATACATATAATAATATCTGGTCGTGGAGTGTAAGAAGGGACTTTCTCCATGCAGTGTCGCCACATACGTGACGTAAAATGTTGTCGTACAACATTTTGCCACACATTTTTATCTTAAGTTTAGCCCAGGATTCACGAGGTGTGATTATTATTCGGATGTTTCTGGACATCTGTATAATTATTGACATCAGGCGGAACTAGTGAATATTTTGGCACACTTTTATAATCACTGCAATAACTATACAGACATGGAAAATTAACGTAATTGTTTGGGAACAAACTAGATTTCATTGACCTATACAGCCTTGAATACAATCCGCCATGTCATTGGCCGCGGACTCTTGTATGACGTTTTACGTATTCGACTGCTTGCCACGTGATTGGTCACTAACTAAAGCTTTAATTATTGGCCAAACGTGCTTCCTGCTGCAGGCCACGAATTGTTTGCCAATAGAAGACCTTGACAAAGTGAACATCGGCTGCAGTGTAGTCTGCAGTCAGAAAACAACGTGAAATTTGCGGAGGGCTCTAGAATTAATTTTCTGCCAGTACATAAATTATCTTATTTATATGTTCGGCGCGCTTCGGTTTTTGTTCCAGTCATTTATTTTCGGTCGTTGCAACGGAAACGTCGAGGACATAAAGACCTATTGATCCAAATGTTTAACCTGGCAGCGTAAATCTGAACTTAATGGGGCCACAGTTGGTGCAGTGGATAGAGACTATTCTCCCACCAAGGTGATCAGGATTCGATTCCCGTACGAGTACAATGATACAGTACACTTGTGATTGCAGAGGCTAGGAAGGACATGTAAATTGACATACAATTTGTGGTTTTGAGTGTAGCAAATCGCGTTAAAATAGCATTGAGTAAGCAACAACTGCTATTGAGTGTGACTAGGTGATTACGGAGCTGGCCTGGAATGAAAAAACAAAGGAAACTGCAGTTCCCTGTGAATCCCGTATATCTTCGGTATCTACACATACGAGTCCAACATGTGAGATCCTGGGAGTGACCCCGACCGGACGTCGAATCGGAATCTCCTTGGATCGGTGCGACTGATACTTCTCCGCGGTCTCCTGGACTTTTAGCTAGGCCCACTTGATTCATTCTTCGACGTCGATACAGCTATTTGTTGCTATTTCAACGTATATTGCGACTATCGATGGCCACAATTTGTGGGTCAATTTACGAATACTTCCCAGCCTCTGCGTCCGTAAATGTACTATAATCATTTTACTGCTAAGAGCTTCTAAAGTTATTCAGGGACACTCTGTACAGTATGTTTGCTATATGCACCCATGAAAGCGACTTTAAAAAGCGACGCGACGCGGACCGTGCAAGGCCGTTGTCTGACGAGGCGTAGCACAGTTGGAGGGCCAGCTTCATCGCACCGGTTAAAAGATTAGACGCGTAACGACTTACACGCTTGGTTTACGAAGGTCTTCTCGCGCGATCAACTTGCCGCCGCGGACATCAACAACACACAAGCAACTAGCCTACCCGGCGAGATGCCGCCGGCGGCTTCCTCGTCGTGCGATTCCTACCTCCGGCCATCTGCCACGGCGTATGGAAGGTTATTTTCAAATACGACAAACACACTGTATTTCAGCCCAACTATTAATTTTGAAGGCATAGCTTGCAAATGAAAAATGTTTCTATAGAAGCTAAAAGTATTCGTACATAAAGAAAATTGCAGTGTACTTACGTTGGAACAATCTGTTTTTCATTACGTTAGGTAATCTTGTTAATTTTGGTCTGGTTAGGATATTTTACCCTTAAGAGGCCGTGTCAGGTGTTTCAGGCGCATGTATGCAACCCGCATTAACCCCATATAAAGTAAGGCTAATTTTACGTTCGCTATAGTAGTAAGAGTATTACACATATAACATTATCTTCACGTTTCATAAGAGACAGAGTAGTTCTTATTTTCGCTGCGTTTGTCGAAGTCAAATACAAAGAATGGTTGCTACAAATTATTACGATACGTTTTTTTTTTTTAGTATCACGTTTCTAATATAACCTTATTTTATGCTTCATTTTGCAGAACGCAGATCTATTAAGAACGGCCGTGTCTTTGATAAAGCGCGAAGATAACGTTGATATGTGTAATAATCTTATTGCTATAGAGAACGTAAAATTAGCCTTGATTTATATGGGGTTACAGCGGGTTGCATACATGCGCCTGAAACACTGACATGGCCCCGTAAGTTGTGTAATTTCAGTTTGTTAGGTTACCTAGCCTTATCTAACGGAAACCGGAAAATTTAAGAGCAAAACAACCTAAACCCACCTAAAATAACCTAAAATGACCTAACGTAACGAAAACCGGAAAAATTTAGATAATAGAAAAGTAAAATTTTCTTCACCTACGACTATACTTATAACTAGCGACCTCATATTTTCACGAAAAGATATTTGCAACAACTTATTTCAATGTCTTAGTTCCACCTCTGCAGTTCTGCTTCTTTGTTATTTGGATTTGAGTAAATGCTGCCAATCAGAATAAGGATACTGTGATCAACACACGTCCGTGATTCGCAGAAAAACGTTTAGACACGTGATAATTAGATTCAGCCAATCAGTAACCATGAAGCATAGACGCAGATGTGCACGCGAGGTAATGAAGCAAATTGATGCATGAATATTTACACAAAACACAGGGGTAGCTACTTATAACATCTGTAGAATCATTTTTCGTTAGTAAGCAGTGCTTTGAAGTCAATAGTTTGGCCAGCATACGATGAGTAGCGGTTCTTAAGAGTGCGTGGTAGATAAATAAACGCTAAAAACATCAACTGATTTCTACGTTTTTTTCGAAACCAATATGGTTAAAATAATCAATGGCAATTCTAGATAATGGTATTTGCCAACTTTATGAGTAAATATTTATCCAGAATGGCTAATTCGTTACGCGTTATCTCTTGCGCCGAAGTTAAATGCATGAGGTTCCGGCATCAGAGATTGTGCCTCAGAATTTCGTAAAACTGGAAACAATTTTGTTTAAAACGTTGGCTTAAACTATTGTCTATGATTGCTATTGTTTAATTTTCGCAAATTGGCTTCAAGAAACCGACAGTATATATTAATGCTTTTAGCGTTGAATTATGTACCACGCCCTCTTAATATTTACCTTCTACTGGTAAGCACATGATGATCCAGACGTCTTGTCACCCCAATAAAGTATATAATCGCCAGTAATAAAGCAACAAATTTCAATACAGCAGTCAGTACACAAATTAATCAGGCAACTTCTGTTTAGGAATTATTTTGCTGCGTATTTTGACTGATATGTTCTCACGTTACATATTTTAATCTTGAAATTTAAATATAAATCTATATCTATAGCCTAATCAGCAATTTTGAAAATACCATTCCAAAATATTCATCAATAAAGTACCTAACAATTTACTCAGTATAGATGTCGGATAAAAAGTCGTAACATCCACCGTCGGGCTAAGAGGTGCAGTGGTAAAAAAATGAAATCGCATTCGGAAGGGCTCGGGTTTGATTCCCGGACCGGCCAACCTGATTTTAGTTTCCTATGGCTTCCGAAGCCCACTCAAAACGAATGCAAGGTTTGTTCCTAACTTCAGACAATGGTCGCATCTCCTCATGTACTTATTTCCTGAACGTATTGTATAGCATTCAATGATCTGAAAGTCTACAGGCTGCTAGAACCTCACGTCAAATGAGAATTGAGATAAATGTACGTATGAGATCCGCGGATGAGTAAGAAAGAGAGAGAGAGAGAGAACATAACGAAACATAACTAAAAATAAAAGCATTAAGGCACCCGCCTATTGGCCGTGAGATGGTGTGAGTCAGGCACGGCGCCAAATGCGATGCTGACAGACTCATCTGGTGCGGTATCGCCTCTACCGCAAGACACTGAAACGGCGTGCAGGGGTATCGTAGATCACTCGCCTGACTGACACTTTCAGTGGCGACTCCATATTTTATTGGCGGAAAGTCTTAGGCAAAGTCCAGCACATGTTTTTAGAGTAGTTTCACACGAATCCCGTGACTAGTTTTGAAATATAACAGGATACAGTTAGCACTAAAGATCTTACTTTTGAAAAAATCACTGCAAATTACTGCACATAATTTAACAGTTAAAAAGTTACCTTACTCGTACGGCTGGCAGCGAATTGCCGATTATAGTTCAGTACATTTTTCTATTTAAATGCAACAATAATGAAATAAAATCAACTAATTTCGTTATATTTGTATTTTATATGAATAATAATTTTTTTATCTAACTATATAGGGTCCTACCCATTGCACAATCCACCTTAAACACGCAAACATCAAGTTACGTGTCCACAGAGGTTTGACATTTCCCGTTGTTTGCCATTACGCGCGGAAAGATTCGAATTGGCTGAAAAAATAGAAATTTAGCAGGGCTTTTCTGAGTGCTCACTTCATTCCGAACCGCCTATTATAAAGCTGTTTTTTTTTTAGCTATTCTGACGAGCTCCAGATTCTTAATTTTTTTATTTATGGGATGCTATGGAACTACCTTTCCGTCATCGTTCAAAGTGTGTTTTCTTTTCGTACGTTGACACACTGGGTACAAGTGGAACAGTTTCGTAAAAAATGCATTCTACGAGCACACATTTTGGTCAGCGCTTAAGAGTGCGTAATAGATAAATAAACGCTTGATTTATACGCTTTTTTCGAAGCCAATATGTGTAAAATACTCAATGGCAATCCTAGATAATGGTATTTGCCAACTCTATGTGTAAATATTAATCCAGAATTACTAATTCGTTACGCGTGATCTCTTGCGCCGAAGTTAAATGCACGAAGATCCGTAGTCAGAGATTGTGCCCCTGAAGTTCGTAACACTGGAAACAATTTTGTTCAAAACGTTGGCTAAAACTATTGTCTAGGATTGATATTGTTTAATTTTCGCAAATTGGCTTCAAGAAACCTACAGTTATAGATTAATGCTTCTAGCGTTGAATTATGTACCACGTCGTCTAAACATCGTGGCCTTTAGCGCTGGGGGGGGGGGGGTGACGCGAGGTAAGTACGGAGCTTCACAGGAATGAATGGGCGGGGGAAACGGGAGATCCCCGAAGAACCAACGGCATCGTCCAGCACGATTCCCACATGCGAAAATCCGGAGTCCGACCCCTCCGAGAATCGAACCCAGATCGCTTTGGTAGGAGGCGAATGGTCTGACCATTCTGCCACTGCGGCCCCGAGGATCTAGGTACTGCTGCGCGACCCTTGTTGGGGATCTAGCCACGTTTGAGACGCACTTGCATTTCTCCTGTTAGACTCTTTTCCCACCTGTCTGCCTACTGTGAACTGTAACAAAAAGGACGAAAATTATTTGGCAACTTGAAAGTCTGAATCTCCATATCGAGTTACTAGTATTATTATTATTATTTTTATTGACGAAATTACTGAACGCACGTTACATTTTTGTACCTACGAAAACAACACACACTGCACACTACGTTGCTTCAAGTTTGAAATTTCAGCACAGTCATCAGAAACACGATTTTCGGGCTGCTCAAAACGACAAATTAACAGCATGTTTCAAAACTGACGCGTGGGAAAATACCAACAGTTTTCAAAAATCACAAACAACAAAGAAGAAGTAATGCGTTTAATGCTTAAAGACCGATACGAAAAAAAAAAAAAAAAACAGTAAACCATCGCACGCAAGTTGAATGACTTGGGCGTAGTTGTGATACTGCATTACACACACCTGTCAGTGGTACCCTTAAAGCTCCTCCATTTACACACAAACTCAGCCTATTTAGTGAGCCACCTCGTAAATTCTGTAAATCACCCGTTCGCCATTTCACCGCTATTCGCTCTAAGTGAGGTTAGGACTTCACCCACCCGCCTATCCTTCACCCAGCACATGTGCCGTGGGTGAAAGGTATAATGATGCCTCTAATGAAAGTGTAACTTACATAGTTTCAGGCTTTTGCACAACGCGGCACTGTGCCCGACTATCTGCACTGCGATGCATCAAAGGTCATCCGACAGTGACCAATTAGTACCCCATATTTTTTCTGTAGTTGTGGCCAGGGGTAAGTGTTAGGTCATGATGGCCGACATCAAACAAGCGCAGGTCAATAACGGCACCTGCTTCTTGAAGTCAACTTTCTGGCTTTAATTCATACGATTGTATGCAGGTGTTAATATGATACGAGCCAGTTCAAACAAAAATGTGATTTAGTGACAAACTAATTATACAGCAAGAAGAAAAATTAGTCTTACATTGTCATCTTACTGACGTATACAGGCTGTCGAGAAACAGCCGTTTACTTAAGGGTGCTATCTACAGCAATTTGTATCGTCATATTTTTATTTTTTATTAGTTCCATATATATTTTCTTCTTCTATACATGAACTAGCTGTCCCGTGGCGGCTTCGCCCACGTGTACTATAGAAAAGAGTAACTACATTTTAATATGATGGTGTTACTATATTCTCTGTACATCTTTAATTTGCGAATTAACTTAAATTGGTTTTTACATATTTACGTACAGCAAACTTTAAAGAAAAGAACATGTATCCTGAAATAACATTTTAGTTATTTACGTAAACTTCATTATGAAGAAAACCACCTCGATACCTCAAATGTTTCAGGAGACACGAATTATTAATCGAAAACACGTTAAATTTTTTTACCGGCTTTCAAGTTCAAGGAAGAATTTTGGAAAATCCTAAAACTAATTGTTATACATTTACATGAGCACCATTCTGATGCAAAGATCACCTCGATATCTTAATTGGTTTAAGAGAAATAGAGTATTTATACATAGAAAACACATGTAACGGCTTTTCACCCCCTTAATTCCTGAACTACGGAAAATCAAAAAATTATGAAATATGCATGTTCTTAGGCAAAGTTTTGAAGTAACAATATTAACAATATAGGCCTATCATCAGGTTAGAGAGTTATAGAGGATTTCGCGAAAACACGTTGTGCCCCTTTTCACCCATTTAATTTTCGATTTTCGAAAAATCCTTCCGTAGTGGGTGCCTATGCCGCGCCGGGAACAACACTACGCTGAAAATTTCACGTTTCTAGGTCCAGGGGTTTGGGCTGTGCGTTGATGAGTGACTGAATGAATGGGACACTTCTATT
>PNEQ01129150.1:31067-46876 GCA_003012365.1 Medauroidea extradentata
GTCAGTGACTTGTGTGCACGTCTGCAGACTTGCTTCACGGTCAGAGATTGGATGTTTTGACATTCGTGTGTCGTGGGGTTTTACACGCAAATCACAGACGTGTGGTGTTACAGTAACCTCATTGTGATTGGTACAGTCAAATGAGAAACGTCACAGTTCAAAGGCACGCTGCCAATATATGTGAAGCAGAACTGCAGACATGCACATAAGGCACTGGAACAAAATGGGGCAAAATTCTTTTCGCGAAAAGTTCATGTCTCTAGCGATTAGCAAGCGGAAAACTGGCTCCGTATGAAGCTTCTCTTCACGCTGGTCTGCAAATAAGTCGAGGTCGCCAAAGAACCGGAACAAGGAGGAAAAAACCGAACTCCAATTGTTTTGCATACAACACCTCCGAGAAAGAATGATGTGTTGTCGAAAAAAAAACCTTCGTAGTATTAAGGTCGGTTTACAATTAAAAATTATAAGCAGAGCACTTATAACATGGGCCACGATTTTGTCGCGAAAAATTTTTTGACCCAGTTTCTTTCAGTGTCTCACGTGCCCATCGGTGGCTTTACTTCATGGTTATTAGCAGAGTGTTTTTGTTCAGACACGTCCCTCATTTGACTGCACCAATCAGAATACGGATATTGAGACTCCATACGTCTGTAATTCGTCAAGGCAAATGAGAGTAAAATCATCCAATCACAGACGATGTAGCAGAGTTGCAGATGTGCACATAACGCATTGAAACCCAACGTTGCAAAAATCTTTTCGCCATAAAATCGAGGCTCTACTTATAACAGTAGAAATTGTGCATGTTCAGAAACCTTGTGCTAAAATAATTCACGATAGAATTCTTGTTGTAATGTTTTGCCTACGACATTTTTTTCAATGAATCTGAAACATTCGTTTCTGTAATGTATAGGTACCCCTGTCTTTCGTGAAAAGAATAGTGACGGTCCTTTCTCATGTTGTTCCTTAAAACAGCACTTTTAAGCATCGTTGCCACGGCGTAGCTCAGAGGGTGTATAAATAAATAGTGCAAACAACTGTGTTTGTAGCTGGCGATGTGTCGAAGTCGTCACAAAGGGGCGATGGGCGTAACTTTCGTGATTCACAACTATGGCGATTAGCAAACTTCGCGCCGTTACTCGGTGTGGGGTCTCTCGCTAATTACCGACGATTGGACGCGAGCACGTGTAGTTATTATAATAATTACGTAGAAATATACGCCCCTTACTTTTAGGCGGCCCGTACTTAAATCGTCGGCGAAGTACTCGCACATTGCCCGTGTCGCCCGCCGGGATCCGATGATGAATTAAACGGACCACCGCACACCTTAAACCGTCTTACTTACTTCATCGCTGCCTGCCATCTGTCTCCCGAAACACTTGCCTGCTGGGTCAAAGATGGCTTCTTTAAGCCATCTTCGAGTCAGCCGATCAGCTTACGCGTTTAAAAAGTGTGGTTGTTCCATTTGTCCCTTGATTTGGCTGCCCAAAAGTATTCAGGCATTATTTATTAAAGTTTATCAAACAATTATACATGAATTTAAATTCTTAACTACTAGTCACTATCACAGTTACTATTCAAATGTTCTGGACAACTGGTACAAAGCGGTTAGGACGCTAACAGCTGCAACGGACATTCGCAGAACAGAGATGAACTCTCTCCCCCATCTGCAGTACTATACAAACTGGGGCTTGTACTTTGGGTGGCATGAGACCGCCTCCGCTACTTTGTCACTGGGTACCGCTAATCCCTTATGCTAGAAACTACTGCATACGTAACTTACAAGACACAAACACACTGAAATAACTCACAACCTCACAACATACAGGATGTCCAATAGGTTTGGTCGCATAGGGTAAATAGAAATTGGCGAAATATGGGACGGTCTAATAGTTATGTAGTGTGTTAGCGTAAGACAACAGCAGTTTGTTCTGTTACATGTGTCATTACGACAGCAAATGTTCAAATTGATGGCCGAGATGTACTTTGCACGTGCGTATGCGATGGTTCAAATTGCTTTGTACACGATGCAACATGGTCGGTGGGATGGAGCGGCGTGTAGTAGTAATGTTGTTATTCACAATAACATTTCATTGCATTCACTTATTTCCTATTTTAACTTTTCTTGTGAGACCGGACTTTTCCAATGAGACTGGACTTATGGGACATTCTGGATACTTAACATAGAAATTAAACAATAATAACACACATACGAAGTACTATTCTGGTGAAATGGCACTCACAGAATTTTGAAACAATTGTTTCAGTGTCTTATGCACACATCTGCAGCTTTACTTCATCCTTAGCGACTGTATGTCTTTAACTTTCATACGTCTTACGATTCTACACGAAAATCACAGACGCGTGGAATCGCAATAGCCTTGTCCTGGTTGATGCTGTCAATTGAAAGACGTCTCTGCGCAACAACACGTTGCCAATAATCTTGAAGCAGAGCTGCGGTGAGCACAATGCTCTGAAACAATTTGGTGCAAAATTCTCTTCGCAAAAATCAGGAACCCTATCTACCGAATACAACCGAAGGTTATGTAAACATTTTTGAAATTGAATTGAATTTCTGAGATGCTAGGAAGTGTAAAAACAGTAACATGAAAATTTCTTATTCCAGCTGTGTTTTAATTTTCTGTATTTTTGAGGTTAAACCAACGTGGCGGGCACTCAGTAAAATGCTATGCTGTGATTGGTTGCTGTCCCGCAAGTCCGAATGAAATATTATATTTCCTATGTCAGCATTTCTATACTCGCGGCCGCTTTTGGGCAGTTGTGAATCAAACGGTAAAAAGTCATGGAGGTTAGTTATTGTGGGAACTATTTACTGTTATGTGTAAATCTGTGAACCCACCTTTAGGAATAAGAAGGATGGTTGGAGGACGACAGCTACTCTAGACTTGTCTCGGGCGAGTTACGCCACATGAATGGTTAGACTGGTGGATGGGGGGGGGGGTGTCAGGCAGCTGCGGTTCGGTCCCCACCCCCGCGGGGAAATAGGTAAGTTATAAAAACTGAGGGGTGGGGGTAAATCTGGTCGACCTCCAGTCTTGTAGAGAGAGGCGCCGCGCCGTCCAGGTTGGGGGTCACCGGGTCATGGGCCTTGCCCTGGGGCGAGGGCGGTGGAGACCTGCCCCCCCCCCCCCCCACTACCGCACACATGCAGTCCCGCGCACAGCAGCTCCGTGGACCCCCGCGAGGCATCCCGATACGCAGTCACGCCCATCTCCCTCCCCCCTCAACCAACAGTACCTACTAAACCATCCACACACCACGCCATAACCTGGCCTGCAGACGCAGACAGCCTTCGCTGATAACCCCCGCGCACAGAACGACTTTTCAAACTGTACCGGCCATCCAGTCGTCCGTGCAATAACGAGCCAAGTAAACTTATCTGCCCTCTTCTTTGTAGCCATGTACGCTCGAGAGAACGTGACAGATAAATAAACGCTAAATGCACAAATTAAAGTGTAGACAATTTTTTGAAAGCAGATATGGGTACAGTCTGTCTCATCTAAGTATTCCGTATTTTGACACTTAACTTCTTAGAAGTGAAATTTCAAAATACGGAAGAGTTACGTAAGACAGACTATAACAACAAACCTAGGTAGTGGTATTTGCCATCTTAACTAGCAAACATTTATAGGTCTTTCGGGATAATGTAAGCACTAAAAATATAACCTTTTAAAAATATCACTAGCCGTTATTGCTCGTAATTCAACATTAACTATAGTTGCCTTACTGATTATATGGTTGGCAGCGAGATTACGCAAAATAGTTTCGAGTATTTTCCTATTTAAATACAAAAAAGAAACAAAATCAACCAAAATCGACGTAATTGTAATTTATATAATTAATAACCACTTTTTATCGAACTGCATTGATTCATACTGACAGCACAATTTACCTTACACGCACAAACATCAAATAACATGTACATCGAGGTTAGATATTTCTCGTCGTTAGCCATTACGAGCGGAAATATATGAATTGCCTGAAAATAAATAACTTTAGGTGGGCTTTTTTTTTTGAGTGCTCACTTTATCCAGAAACTGCCTGTACCCACAATGATACATTTGTTAAGCGTGATCTGTTCAGCCGCAATTAAATGCAGGAAGTTTTGGCGACAGAAATTGTTCTTAAAAAATACGCCACTCCAGAAAAAATTTCGCTAGGAAAAGTTGGTACAACTACTGTCTAAGTTTGCTGTTTTTTATGCAAATAGGCTTAGATACATGTACAATTTTAAACCGATGTGTTCTCTTAAGTGCCACGCCGTGATCAATGGGGCTTGTATGAAGTTTTCGCAGCTGTATTACATACAAGTATTACTGACTATTTTGCAATTGCTGTTAGTTATAAAGTTAATTGTCCAAAGTTCTATACAAACGGTAAGACTTATTCAAAAATTAACACAACAAAATTATCAGATATAATTTCAATTTTCAAGCGAAACCTGATGATGTGTTATGGATGAACAAACAGTAGATACAGCAACAAATCACTTTTTAAATAAGCTTGATCATTAAAAAGATAAAACATGTTTTCAACCTGTCACGAAACAAAATACGTTTAAACGATTAAAAACACGTATTACAATAAGATTCATTAAGTCAATCAGAACAAGAGACAAATTGAAACAAAATCTAAACAAGCAACCTTTTAATGCCTTGCTGAAGAATTCTTACTCGAATTATAGAAATAGATTAACTTTATTAATACGTATAGAGCTAAATATACTTATTATGGAACTAAAACAGCTGAAGCACAAAATAATCGAAAGGAAATAAGGAAAATTATTAATGACGTCTCGCGATATAAAAAATAAAATAATGATATAAAAACTCGAATGAATGAAGGAAATATAATAAATGTAACCTTAAAAGCTGAGGAAGCCACTAAAACGTTAAATACACACTTCACAAATGTAGGTAATAATATGGCTTCAGTGATATAAAAAAAATACTACTAAACATGTCATTACGAATAGTAATTATGTTAACTCAAAATTATATTGTAAATCAATATTTTTAGAATTAGTCACAGAATCTGGTATAATTACAATTATATCTGAAATGAGAAACTCAAATACTTTGGGTCCTAATAACATTTTGTGCCAACATACCCTTGAAAACACTGTAGCTTCTTGCAACATGCATGACTAGAGACCTGAAATTTTCGTGTTTTCTTTTAGGCACAAGCTAGAGTTCCAGCAACTATAGGTCTGCATCACATTCACAACTGGCCGTTGACTTACTCGGCACTTCCTGGAAGTAGCTGAGCCAATAATAAAACTAAAGCCGAATACAGGCCCATTTGACTGTGTCAGCGAGCAGCTAATAAACAGCTACTGTATGCATGATTTCACATATATCCTTGGAAGCTAGCTTACAGGTCAGTCAACCCGCGAATTTTTCCGGTCTCTATGCATGACTCGGTGATATACGTCTGACGCAACGCAGATGTCTGCAGACCACTAACAGGCAAAAAATATTACATTATCGGGATTCTAATTGGGTAACAACTCCAAGCACAAGCTAAAGCCAGAAATCTTCTGATAATTCGAACGTGTGTTGAAACCCGGCAAAAAATTAAATTTTCCCCCGATAAACCACCATCATCTATCCCTATAGAATACAGTTATTTTACATGGCTGCGTACCTTTCACACTAGAGGCGCTATCTACTGCAGAACCATGGCGAGTGTAAAATTAAGGACTAACGTATTAAACTTAGTTGTTCATACCTGTTGAAACTACATATATGAAACTACAGAATTTCTTGTTCATCTTGCTACCGCCCACATTGTTATAGGATATTACACTATTTTTTTTCTAAAGCCTGAAAACTGTGAAGAAATAAGTATGTGCAACAAATCCTCCAAAGATGTCCCTTTTTTCTCCTCAATTTTGATACTTTGGCACAATATTCCTTTTTTTCAGAGCAGAAAATGGTTGTTGTCCGAGAGCAATATCATGAATGGTGACTGATCCTCACCTGTATAACTAGTGGCCGGAAAATTTCCCGTATTCATTGACCTACATGCTAAAATTCATTGTCCAATGCATAGAGACACTGGAAAATCACGAAAATATTTAACATAGTGTCCAATAAACTGTAGTATCTCAATCGTGACACGTGTGAACAGTTTTCTGGCAAATCACACACGTTCTGTGTTACAACTGTAGAGTTATAATTACGTATGTTGAAGAGGGACACAGTGCTTCATATAAACCATAGCCAATATAGGTACAAATCCTTCAGTGTTATACATGGCATGTTGGAACCCAGCAAACGATCAACATTTCCTGCGATTTACCAGTGTCTCTACCTATGCATATTCAAGCCCCGTCTATTCGTTCATTGTCCGTTGTTCCACTGAGTAGCAGCTAGTGGACAAATAGTCGGGGCTTGAGTATGTATAGAATAGTGCATTCTAACGTGAAGGTCATTGAACCCTCAAAATTTTCCTGCTCCTACCTATAACTTAACATGTAAATCCTTTTTATTTCTCTCGATATGACTCTGAGGAAGGTGACGCCCGTAAGAGCCCTGTACAGCAGCTGCTATAGATTGCGCGCCTGAGGTACGGAAACTGGCAGCCGATAAGAGCTATATTGACTTGTGCGTCAGCAACCGTGTCGCCTTTATGTGCGGGACACGAAAACGACGTGCAATAATTCGCTTGTTGGCGCTTACTAATGGGACTTACTATAAAGCGGTGACCTTATTTATTTTTATTTTGGAAAGTGCATAATAAAACCCAGCGCCTGATTCTCTCTCTTTTGCTTTACGACTCCGGTTGACATTTTTTTTACGTGACAGAAATCTGAGAAAGCATTTTTTTTTTGACATTTTGAGGTGCTCCGAAGCCATATTCCTAAGCATGATATCTAGAGATGATGGTTTATCGCGGGGAAACTTGACGGTTTGCTGGATTTCAGCACACGTTCAGCTTGCCAGAAGATTACTGGCTTTAGCTTGTACTTGGAGCTGTTACCCTATTTGACTGAGCCAATAAGAATCCAGATATTGTAATATGTGATGCCTGTTACTGGTCTACAGACAGCTACGTTGTGTCAGGAGTATGTAACCGAATCATTAGCGACCCTGTGTTTCAGTGCCTTACGTGCACGCCTGCAATTCTGCTTCATGGTTATTGGCAGCGTGTCCATGTGAAGAGCCGTATCTCATTTGACTGAGCCAATTACAAAAACTTTCCTGCGACACCACACTCTGTGATTTGCCCGTAGAATCCCAAGGCTCGCGACAGGTAAAATATCCAATCACTGGCCACGAATCAGAACTGCAGATGTGCACGTAAGGTACTGAGCCAAAGAGAGGCGAAATTCTTTTTGTGAAAAACAAGGGTCGCTACGAATCATATATGCTGGGAGAAACCACAGTGTTTTCAAGGGTATATTGTCACAAAACATTTTCGCGTTATACCATCATCTCTAATGGTATCTAAGATAAAAAATAGAGAAGCATGGTTTAAATGTGTTTTCTTTTCGTTTAGTAGCATGCTTAAAATAACTTACCTCATAACACGCTGCAACGCAGTTCATGTTCGAGCTGTATATAGCTCCTAGTAATTTACTAAAGCTCACAGCATAGATCCTCCCTGTCAAAAATTAACACTCGTTCCGTAACGGGAAACCTATGCAAACTTGATGTTGAATTTTGAATTGTTCTTAAACGTATTTCAGAAAAAAAAGTAATGTATTTCCTTAAGTAGTAACTATTTTCCCCATTTGTCTTTATATGTCAATAGAGAGAGCTACGAGACTTACAAAGAAACAGCAAATGAAACCATAAACTAAGAATTATATTCAAAATTTACGCAACAGAAAAATTTCTCTATCTCTCTCTCTCTCTCTCTCTATATATATATATATATATATATATATATATATATATATATATATATATATATATTATATATATATAGGCTATGTACCGTATCATTTCAACCTACATATAATTTTAGCATTATTCTGTGATTTGGTAATATCTGTATAGTTATTTTTACAGATTAATAAGTATTTCCAGCTTAGGTTAGCCCGAGACCGTATTTAGCACACGTGAGTGAAGACAGAAGAAGAGTTGGTGCATGGGCCATATTCTACCCCGTAGGTACTGGAAACTTTGCATTATTTTAAAATAAACTTTGTTTCAATGAATAAGAGCCGTCTTATTCCAAACATTTTAAAATAAAAAAAAAAGTGCAGTTTAAGAAGAATGAACTCAAATGTCATATAACAAATTAAGACTTAAATTAAAATTGGAAGGAAAAAAACCGACTCACAGGATACTAAATTTCAAATCGATCAGACTGGTAGAATTGCTCACTCCCCCCCCCCCACCTTAAAAAATAAGAAAATGGAAAAGAGCTGGTGATCTTTAACCGACTTGACAGATTTCTTTGAATCATAGCTGAGAACTGGACTCTCGATCAAGTCAACTTTCAAACAGAAAACAAAACCTCATCAAAATCGGTCCATTAGTTTAGGAGATGCGATGCCACAGGCAGACACACAGATACACAGACACGTCAAACTTGTAACATCCCTATTTTGCGTCGGGGGTTGAAAAACGCGGGATCGAGTGATAGTTACAAATTAATGACCCGAAATGCAGTGTCAAGTCTGTGAAAACGTGTCCCTGATCAGCATTAAAGCCTTGGTTTATAAACTGGAGGGAGGGAGGGGGAGGGAATAAGATCAAAACATATTTTCCTTATAAAGTTTGGCCCCCTTTTAAGACTCCAATTCCAGCTTACTATACGAGTATTATTTACTTTAGTTTAAGTTGATAGTTTCTAATTTTTTCTGCTTTTTTTCAATAATGTTATTTAATCCTAAAAGAGTAGCTATATTAAAACCATCACCCAGTTTTGCTACAAATAATATAACCGAGTCAAGTAATTTTTCCAAGAATAATACCAATCTGCGACTTTAAATAGCCTAATAATTATAATTTTAAAAAAATCGCTGATTAACTAACTAATCCGAAACACTACTTGCTTACCTAGAAAGGCCACATTAAAAACTAATTTAAAGAACACAGATATGGTTTTACAATGTCTCTTTTGTTAAGGTTAAAATAAAACTTAATCTCTCAACTTATTTTAGAAGTGGCTGTGGCATAATGGTGAACAGATTGAAAGTTTTGCGGTTTCTTTCATATGTACAATTTAATGATAGGCCCTACAGAAGAGAGTGGAGAACACGTAAATTACATACACAAGCCACGTTGTCGTGCACAATATCAGATTTTGCCGTTCACTGTGGGATAAACCCGTAGTTTGTTAAGCGCCGATCTACGGTGCGAGAGGCCCTGAATTCGAATCCCGGCTCGATCATGGATGTTATTTTGTCCCTTCACCTCTCTCTCACTTCATCAACTCTTAAGACCTCGTTTTCAAAATGCCGTAAAACCCTCTCACACATTCACCAGGGATTTTTTTTAAACATGTGATATCTAGTATATCTTAACGCACCGTTGATATTTATTTTTATTTATTTTCTTTACTTATTGGACGTTTAACGAGCCCTCGAACAGCACATGACCTTGGTAGAGATACACGGGAGGAAAGTGGGAAGGAGTCGGCCATGTTCTTTATTAAGGAACCGTTCCAGAATTCGCCTGGAGTAATTTCGGAAACCATGGAAAACCGAAATTAGGATTGCCGAAGCCGGGGATCGAACCCGAATCCTCCCGAATGCGAGGCGAATGTCTTACAACTGATCCACCTCGCTCGGTGGCGAGTCAGCAAAATTAATTGAAGACACAGTACGGCATTAATCTCAAATCTTTCCGTTCTGAATGAGGGGTACGAGACCAAAAATAAAAAATACAGTATATATCTAATACTGTATATTGTTATAATAATGCTAGTAAATTTGTTAATGAGGTATCAAACTTCTTGATAATTTGTATTTCTTAGTAAAGTTTATCTAAAACACCTAAAATCGTTCAATATTAAATAACTTAAACATATAAATACTGACTTCCGCAATAATTAATGTAAATTTACGTGGTTGTCAGCCCATAGAGTGTTAATTTCGCGTTGTGAGAGCTATGTAAAAAGGAGTGGATTTTTTCGATTTATTAATCACGTTAAAATTAATATAATTGGAGGAATAATACCCTGAGAAGCAAAGAAAAATAATATGTACCTGTCATAAATCACGATCTAATTTATAATACGCAACGAAACACTGACTACTAAAGAAAGACCATAATGTAACATTATAATCATTGAAAGAAATGCAATTTTTACGTTGATTTTCGGTGTAGCATATTTCAAGGAAAAATTTAAAATATATTTTCGGCTAACATTTCCGTAAGTTTTTACCACGCGATCGTCCTGATTCAAACTAAATAAATATGTTTTCTTTTCCTTTTTTTTTTTTTTTACAAATTTCAAATGCATATTATAATTAACTATAACAAATACACATTCCATAAAAATTACTTTCTGAATGTTATGATACACATAGCTACGTTGTGAAAAAAAATCTTTGGCCAATTTTACAAGATTAAAGAGATATTCCACCGAAAAATTTTAGAATGTAGTAACATGCTTGGCGATATTTCAAATACACATTTCCGCTCACCATTTTGCATTCGACTTTCCCTTAAGGAATTTGTTTCTTGCCAAGTAATTATCTTTACATTTGTGTTGATAGTATAGGTGTTGTATGTGTTCTGGACAAGCAATTACCATTTAAGAATGTGGACTCGAAATTTAAGCACAGTGCAGAGATGTCGCGGTAAATAAGTGTTTTTATTTTTCAGTGTTCATTCTTCTCTAAGAATTTGTTATATTACTTAAAACTTGCAAACACAATTGTAGAAGTTGTTTTAGAAGGGAACATAAATTACCTGACAGTCAGTTGTTCGAAAATAATGTAAACCAACGGTTTAATTTGGTGCTCCCGCCTGTCTTGTTGAAGGCTAACATTTTTTAAAATTTACTCACCATTGTTCAACGGCATTTATATTCACCAGTGGCGTTGCTACTGCAATTAACGTGGTAAGTTATTTGAAAAGCCAATAAATTTTCTGACACATTAATAGCGCAATATTTCCTCGTCACAGCTCCTGTAAGCGCGTTGAAAGGATGCTGAAATGCAGAGTGTATTAAAATAAATTGCTACGCCGGTCGTTCACAAAGGTCCATTGTGGATGCTTTTGCGGCAGCAGTCGCAACTATCAATTATCCTGAACATAGAACCACGTCCTTTGTGTGCTTTGCCTTTCATAACATTATATTTCAACATCTACATAATAAATAATTAAATAATTACGCCCGTACTATGTGGAACCACATGTTTACCCTGGATCCGCGGTGGCCGAACGGTCAGACCATTAGCTTCCCACCAAGACGACCTGGGGTCGATTCCCGGCGGGGTCAGCCCCCGGACTTTCGCATGTGGGAATCGTGCCGGACGATGCCGTTGGTCGGCGGGTTTTCTCGGGGATCTCCCGTTTCCCCCGCCCTCTCATTCCGGTGCTGCTCCACACCCACCTCATGTCACCCCTCACCAGCGCTAAAGACCTCGATGTTAAGAGCTGACCAAAATCTCTCACGCACTCACTCACATGTTTACCAATAGCAAACGAATAGGTGAGATTAAAAACTAAAAGGATTCACATTTTACCGAAAATGAACTGATATAGCCAAGTTGTACATCATACACAGTTTCATGAACAAAGACAAAGAAATAAAAAATTCCATGAATACTTACACTGCTATAGGACTTCGTACAATAGTTGAATTGTAAAAGGAAATCATTTACTTCTTAAAATCGGCATTATGGCATAAAGGCTACATTTGTGTGTCTCTTGGTCCTTCATGTCCTCTTGCAGCATCTTCTCTTGACATCACCAAGGGACACACAGAAATGTGATGCCACAATGTAGCTGTCTCATCCTGCAGATTCAGACAAGCGACACCAGAGTGCAGTTAATGCTCATGGAGTTTTCGTATTTTCGGAAACTGACAATAAATAAATAAATTTATTAATAATAACTGATTCGCGATTGATTTTAAACGCTGTTTAAAATTAATTCGTAACTCATTCACGTTCGTGAAACTTATTAGTGTTTATTTTGGTATAAATATTATTTTATTGTTTGTATAATTGAGGAGACTTGTGGAAAGCGATATAAGTGCCAATTAGTAAGTTTTTCAGGAAATGAAAAGAACACCTGTCATAAATAATTGTATAATTCGAATGCTCTGTTGCATTTATTTACAGGATTGTATGTGTGAAAATAACTGTTACAGAGAAATTTAGCATTGCTACTTCATATGGCACTTGTATCATTTACCATATCAACAGTTACGAAATTACACCAAGTGCATTCTACGGACGTTTGTTCGAACTGAACAATGTATCATTGGCACTTATATCACTTCCTACGGTATAGGCAACAGAACATAAAATTATTTTAATGGATAACCTGAAATGTGATTTTCTGGCACATCGTTTCGCACAAACACTTCTCAATTATATCGTTACTTTCCATGTTTACAGCTGACGTTATGAATACGATTGTTTTTATGAGCTATTTTTAGCGGTGTTCAATGTTTTGTAAATTCTTCTTCTTTAACTTGACGAAGGACATAGTACGAAGGCGAAAATTTATAAACATTGGCCATATACACGGGATAAGACGAGATATGGGACAAAGAGACAGCAAGGAACACGAGGGATGTAACGTGATCATTTTAGCCAATCGGCACACAGTGTCCAAAGGATACAGCATGGGATATTAATTATAGCTCGGCCTTTATTGCCCCATGCGCCGTTAGAGTCGATGCAGTACTGTTTATTTTGTTTATGTAGTCTACAGTGTTGTAAATGTACAGCAATTACCTTGTAAATGTTTGATAAGTACAGTGTACGTAAAACATACTATTCTTTTATAACAGCACTTGTATTATGAAATCACATTATGTTTAAATTATTGTTTAATAGCGTTTCAGAGTACCCCCGAATCACTGATAGTAAAAAGGAAAACTTCCCTTCAACTTTGACTGCATATAACGTTCTGCATATGAACGTTATTACGTTATTTAAGGTAATGTTACATTTCCTTAAATCGTAACAAAGACATTTCTAATTGAAAGTTCTCCCATTCAACGTTTAGTTCAGTGGCAAAATAGTTTTTTTCCCGTTTACCCGAAATTTGGCCATAGTGAAATCTTTTACTTCTTCATTCCAACCATTCAAATGTTTCCGCTGTAAACGAACAGCGCATCACAAAATATCAATGTCCCGTGCTAGTCAAAACATACCTCCAGTTCCTTGGGCACATTTTGAGGAAAGAATGTGCTAATTTGGAAAACGACTATTTTGCAAGGCAAAGCAGAAGGAAGCAGACCACAAAAAAGACCAGCAAGTAGATGGTTGGATCAAGCAAAGTAAATTACCGGCCAACTGACACATACCATGTTTGAGACAGCTGAAGATCGCTCTGGACGGAGACGACTCGTCAGAGATACGGCTGCCTAATGAATGCTTACAACGCTCTGTAATGAGTTGACCGACAGATGATACACGTATGATAGAATCATAATATATTTATATTTTCAGTAAATTAATTTAGCAAACGCCAACTCTTAACAGAACCAGAATCCTGCCTATTAAATGCTACAACTGAATTATAAAAAATAAGTTTCTGAGGCTGATTTTACGTAAATATGTTGTGTTTTCTTCACAACATTTCTAGTCAAACAAATTGCAATTTTTACGCTGTAAGTACAATTTTTTTTTCTTAGTGTAACGTTTATACAAAGAGGCAAACAAGTAAATACAGTACCATTAATTTTTCTTCAAAATTATAATTTAAAGGTGAATTGAACTAGCAAACGGTATTTAAATTCCAGCAGTAATGTCCGTAACTATAAAATTATTTACAAAATAATTAAATTGCTATCCTTCTTTTACGGTGTAATCAATGATATAAAATCTAGTTTTCGCATGGTTTTAGTTATTTCGGTCGGGAACCACACAATTAAAATATACTACTTGCAAATGTCATGCCCATCTCACTGTTACATTTGCCGAAAAAAATGTTAGTTGAAACCTTACACCAGATTTAAATTGTGATAGTCTATATGTCAAGTTTAATCAATAAATTTTTAATTTTGTCTAGGGCCAGTGTTACGGAATCACCCTTGGCAGTTTGTAAATAATCCTGTATCATTTAAATAGTTTTTAGATTCAGTCATTAAAATTGTTATTTTAAGTTATGTGCATTACGTGATTCGTATTTTGTCAAGTCAAACATCGCTTTCACTGTAATATCGGAAACATTTGCTCTACGCAGCAAAACGTTTAATTTTTTTAGTAAAATCATTGCGAAAGTTAACGATAAAAATAGTAATTTTTCTTTTTTGAAAGTAAAATGCTTCAGCCAGCTTTGTTTGACAGGAAAAAAATTTTTGGCAATATTATTAAGTGAACCATTTATATGTTGCAAGTCAATTATTATGGATTAGCAACAATCTGTTATGCATGGCAGAGTGAAAAAAAATTGTAAGTGCCTGTATAATCTGTGTAAAAGAGGCGTAAAAATGCATATTATAACTGTGCTAGTTATACAGCACATATTAATTATACCTATGCAATACATCGGTCGTTCATACAACGCAAGCATCATGCATAAAACTTTTAAGAAGCTTAGACATCTGCTGTGAAAACATTTTATAATGAAGGATATTCGTACTGATCCACAACTCTCAAGTGACTGTCAAGCTTTTAAAATGCAGGTTTGAAAGCATTTACAGTTTTCTTTGTTAGCCGTCTATCCCAAATCAGACCGGCGAAAATTACACTTATGCAGAACATACTTTTTATCTGGTGTGCTCTAACAAACTTAAAAAAACGGAACACGAGGAAAACACGTAAGGCCCTTAAATACGTCAAAGTTTGCTTTACAGAGACGATAACGAATTTTACTACACGAACAGAGTTGTCCTAATGTTCCAATGCCAGGTGTGCCTCTCACAAACTTTTTGCTGGGCGGAGACCTAAACGGCCGAACTTAATGACGAAAACAAGAATTCGGGCGAAATAGAATTTTCTTCGTCGTTGGAGAAGGTGGGTTTTATGGGATGCTTTTCCTGTGTCGGGAGGCCGCGACACGCCCAACATATATACACAGATCTTCCTGGTCGACATAAATACAGTTGGTTGCGCTGTTTCCATCGCGGCTTTCTAATCTCCGTGGACGCGTTAAGCAATACAAAGAAAGGGGCAATAACAGTTATTCTAATGATCCCGGTGACATTTATGGACTGCTTGTGGGGTCGTTATCACGGAACAACTTAGAAACCCCAATGGCAGGTTAATGTTTGTATCGACACCGCGGCGTCTTAGCCGATAAACCAGTGTGGCGAAGAACTTGTATTTTGCATTTTTTTTGTCTAATGGTGAGAAAACTGAAAAGCATAACACGACTTAAAATCCGGTCCCAAGAGGTCCGACGCTGCGGTTAACACACGCACATACATCCGGGGATGATGTTTCAAGACACACGTATCAGGTTACAACAATCTGGATAATTAAACTATTTATTTATTTTTTTTTTTTTCACTATGGTAACTCGTAATCTGTCAACTCGAAGGAAAGCAATATTATTTTGTATTTGTCTGTCACGATGGAGGCCACACACAAGAGTTCCAACCATAACACTGTCACAGACTAAATAGTAATACAGACGTGAAATGACGTGGCGGCTCGTTTGATAATTGCGAACTCCGTCGCTTATTGGCTGCCCGAATCTGTC